>JAQIXP010003121.1:0-13641 GCA_034700285.1 Proteroiulus fuscus
TTAAAGATGTAGGACTCAAAATTAAACTTAGTAAATGTCAATTTATCCAAGAAGAAGTCAAGTACTTAGGTCATATCGTTTCAAATCAAGGTGTACGTCCCAATCCAGAAAAGATTACAGCTATTCAAAATTTCCCATTACCAAAGAACATTAGACAATTAAGAGGATTCTTAGGATTAGTAGGGTATTACAGAAGGTTTATTCCTCAATTTGCACAACATGCAAAAGCATTAACAGCATTATTAAAGAAGAAAGCACCATATAAGTAGGAGGATATTCAAGAATCACTTTAATTATTTATAGAATAGTTTGATCACCTAACCTCTTCTCAGGTATCCCAATTTTCAAAAACGATTTATCTTAACAACAGATGCTTCAGGTTTTGCTATGTGGGCTATCCTTTCACAAAGATTTGGAAATGATACCCTGCTTATTGCATATGCAAGTCAACAGCTTAATGCAGCAGAACAAAATTATTCAGCAACTGAAATAATGCTTAGCTGTTGTTTGGGCTGTAAAACACTTTCATTGTTATTTATACGGTAACAAATTTCAGGTCATAACTGATCATAGGCCTTAAAAGTGGTTAATGAATGTAAGGGATCCAACCTCGAGATTAGCTAGGTGGAATTTAAAATTACAGGCATATGAGTTTAAAATAATTCACAGACCAGGAAAGCAACAAACACATGTTGGTGCTCTTAGCTGGATTGTCATGGTCATTACTAAAGATGAAACTGAAGATGCAATACCCATGCTAACAAGGCACAACATCAAAGCTAGTCAGAGGGTAGAGCCAAAATTAGCAACAATCATCCAAACTTTAGAGGGTGAGCAACTACAGCCACCATACTTTTTGGATTAGGACCAGTTATTATTCAGAAAAGAAGCTACAACAGATCCTTGCAGAAACGAATCCTTTGAACAATTAGTTATTCCAACAAGCATGGTGCATCTACTACTGCGAGCTTATCATGATGCACCTTATGCAGCTCATCAAGGACCTCAGAAAACCTGGAGAAAATTCAATAGCATTTTATTGGAAAGGTATGCATGAAGATATCGAACCAATGTTCACAGTTGTCCTAGCTGGTTAAGACGTAAGGGGCAAGGCCAATGTCATTCACCATTACAGCCATTAGACCCAATTAGCAGACCCTTTGAAAGGGTTAGTGTGGATATCATGGGCCCTCTTCCAATTAGCATGACAGACAGAAAGTATGTGTTAGTAATGATTGATCATTTAACAAGATATGTTGAAGTATTTGCATTAAGGGATCAAACTGCAGAAACAATTGCAAAAGACTTTGTAACAAGATATATAATGAAATATGGATGTCCATGTCAATTATTGACTGATCGAGGCACACATTTTATGTCAAAGCTTATGAGAAGGGTGTGTGCCTTATTGGGAGCTAAGCAAGTGCAAACCATGGCTTATCACCCACAGGCAAATGGGGCCACTGAAAGATTTAATCAGACCCTGGAAAACTTAGTCACATTATGTACAAGAAAGCCAAAAAGACTGGGATCAATGGATTCCATGTCACATTTGCTTACAACACTACCCCTCATACTAGCACAAAGGAAACACATTTTTTCTTGATAAATGAGAGGGATCCTGAAATTCCAATGAAAGATCTGCTCAAACCAAGAAGAATCCCTTACATGATTGATCAGAATTATGAAGTGGTTAGAGTTAGATTAAAGTTAGTTCATCAAGAGGCTAAGGAACAAATAGCCAAAAGTTTTGAGGTCATGAAAAAGGCAATTTGAAAGAATTTCCAAGGTTGCACGCACCATCAGATGATGCATGGACCATCTTGGGTAACCCCTGCATGGGCATGAGACAATGCATGGCCCATGAGTCAATGGCAAGGGATTTATTTGGAAAAGATTAGCAGATGGGTTTGCCAGTGAACCAAATTTAGACTAATGAGTAGGACTTTAGTACTGGAGTAGCAGTTGTCCAGTAACCACATGTGAGGGAAATATGCTTAGCAACTGAAGGTGAACCTGCATGGTTTGAGATGTGATCAGAATTATAGATTGAGTCTGGTAATGTTAAGCTTTAACGGAGACTAGACTAGACTAGACTTAGTCCTGAATTGGGTAATGTACTGTTTAAACAGTCAGGTTAATTACAGCCTATTGTGCTATAGGGACCGCCTGCGAGTCACTGGGGGTTAGACTTCATCGGGCCATTGCCAAACGGCATAAATGGGGTAAAGTATATACTGATCGCAATGGATTACGTGACCCGGTTTTTGGTGGTTAAAGCCATGAAAGGTGACTGTGATGGCATTCCAGAAGTTTTTTTAGATGCAGATCTTTTGATTTGGTTGGTTTCAGAACCTAACGACGGATCAGGGTACAACGTTCACAGGCGGTGTGGTGCTAAACTTCTGTAAGCATTACAATATCAAGCATCGCACAACGACTCCGTATTATCAGCAAGGAGATGGTTTGGCAGAAAAAGCCAACAAGATGCTGAAGGTGATAATACAAGTGGATTTGGAGCCATTGGAGCATCAAAAGAATGGCACGGTGGTTTGATCAACATGCCATGGCATACAACAAGAGTGTACAGGCATCGATAGGGTACACTTATTATTTTTGATGCATGGATTTCAGGCTACAATGGCAAAGGAGTGTGTTGCCTTCTCCTTTATATTGGCTGGTGAACCTCCGGTGGAGAGTGCTGACGAGAACTATGGCAAAGCTGGCGGAAAGTCAGACGGCAAAAGAAAGCCTAAGGCTGTACCCACTGGGATATGCAATTTGACATAAATGACCTGGAGTTGGTCGAGGATCTGGCGAGTATTAAAGGACTAACGAAAAAGCTGAGACTGTGGTATAAGGGTCCAGCTAAGGTAGTGGGTATCAGTGATGATGGCCTGAACTACAAGTTTGAGCATGTTAATGTTCAGGGCAGGTGAAAGCAAACGGTGCAACATGTTTCACGGCTAAAGAAATATTAATATTAAAAAAATATTAAATTTTGAATGGGGTTTGGGGATTTCTAAAATTACTGACGTCCCATTTTTTTCTTGCCTCATGTATTTGTAGATGGCAAAGGGAGGCGACCCACATTTGCCTAAGTATGGCTGCCTGTCTGTTAGGAGCCTAGAGCCGACCTGCGTGTCTGGCCCGACTTGAGCGTTGTGGTCTTTTAGCGGTAGACCCAGCACCAGCAGAGATCGTTGATGTTATATGGCAGAATATGCTGTTATGAGTATATATATAAAAAATTAAAATATGTATTAATTGATAGGCCCTAATTTAAATCATGAATAATTAATATTGAATATTAATTTGTGAAAAATACAGGACATTGCTCTCACATATTTACATATCTTGTATGTAGGACAGCCTACAAGTTTAGAATTTAAATTAGTTAAAATGTGGGCCAAAAGGGGTACGGAATATTAATGAACAAACAAAAAACTACAACTTATATGTACAGTGCATCTGACAATAAATGAAAATATCCAATTGAAATGCTTTCTCTTAATTTTGTCCATATTTGGACATATTGATCAGTTGGAAAGTGGGCTGCTTTTTGAGTATAAAAGCAAGCTACTTTCCCATTGAAATTCAGTATTCTCTGGAAAATGACTCCTTTAAATGATTGAAAAATCATAGTAAGGATTTTAGGACTAGTAAATACTTAACTTCTTGTACAATGAGATTTTCTTTAAATGATTGAAAAATCATAGTAAGATATCTTAGGAATGAGATTTCTCAGCAATAGCTTATTGTAGCTTAGATAGAAATTCAGTTTAAAGTTAGACAGAAAATCAAGTGTTAAAGCCATATTATAATTTCATTATTATAATTGTCATATTGATATTTTGGTGAGTTGTTAGAAACATTTGTATATTGTTTGTATTTGAATTTTGATATTATAAGAATATGAATACAAAAGTAGCCTTTTTATGTTTTGGTTATTTGAAACATTATGTTTAATAAAATTTGACTTATTAATTAACATCAACAAATGTGTTTGCCTCAATTAATTTTGGTCTTCATTGACCTTTGAATTCCCGAACCGTAATTTGTTATTTATTCAGATTATTTGAGAAAAGAAAAAGAAAAAAATAACATTGATCTTCTGGGGTTGGACGATATTCCCGAGGAGGACGGCGAGGTGGAGAATGTCCAGGCGGAGAGGGCTAACGTCCAGGACGAAGCGGCTGTGGATCTCGAGATGGAGGTGGCGGCTACCGGCCTCGAACACGAGCATGTAATAAGACTCGGATGAGGGCAAAGTCCTGGAGGTCGGCGCAATAAGCGCCGACGATTGGGATGCAGTGCCGCCGGAGCCTGGGCCATTGGCAGGAATTCAGGCGGAAGCCTGATGACTAGATGTTTGTTAGCAACAACAGGCAGTGGCTATGGCATGGAGTGCGGTCTGCCGGCATAATTGGGCCAGGCGTTTGGCCCTATACCGTGGGTTGGACACCCGTCCCCAGCAGGTATCGGCAAATATCAGGTGTTACAGCGGTTGTGGCAGCGGGTATCTATCGACGAGATGCACGCTTCCAGCGGGACGGGGAAGTGCCTACTCTAATTGCACGGAAGCAGGTCATATCTCACGTGACTGCCCCAGGTGAAGGGAACATGTCAGCGAGATTGACAAAAGGGAGAAGCAAATACTGGTGTACTTGTCCCGATGCCTTGACATTCACCAGAACTAAGGCATTCCCGAAATGGAGGTGCTCGTCATAATTTGGGTGGCTAAGAAAAACCAGTAGTATAGATTGGGGGACATTTCTGGATAGTGACAGATCCTCTCCCTTCTGTGGTCTCTAGAAGATGCAAAACCTGAAGGGAAAATTGGGGAGATGGATAAGCATCACAGTATGATTCCTTGCACAAGAGGAATTCTGCACGTGGATGCTGATGCCCTTTTCAATCAGGATGAAGAGCATCTGGGAAACTCCACTGCACTGTGACCATTGACAAACTAGACTAGATGCTGTTTTTTTCAAGGCCAGCCATTAAAGGATGACCACATGAGCAATATCCAAAGAGTTATGGAGTTAATTGCCTAACAGGAGTGCAGCAGATGGATTGATGTAACACACTTGAGACCGACGACAATTTAAACAAGACTAGTGTTAATAGTGCCAAAAGCATTGTAGGAGCAAGATGCAAGTTGGTAATGACTCGGACATAAGCTGTCCTTTGGGAACCTCAGACCCCGACTTGATTGAGATAAACATGTCTCTGGCCTGAAATGGTGAGACATCAAGCAGTACGTAAAGACTTGCAGCACTTGCCAGTGAATAGAATACCTAGTGGCAAAAGCTGAGTTGTTACAATTAATTGTGTCTAAGAGGACTAGCCAGCCATTGTGGGCTGGATTTTATTGGACCACTTCTGAAGGCAGAAATGGAGCAAAGTACATTTTGATAGATGTTGACTAAATCACAAGGTTCATTGTAGTGGGAGTGAAGTGAGCAGCCAATGGACGACAACTTCAGAAATTTGTGCAAGAGCTGATCCATCTGTTTGGATGGATTCGAGCATTGACTAGAGACCAAGAGGCACCTTTTTGGTCAAGTAGAGAAATTTCTATCACCAGATTGAACACTTCATGATGGCACTTTATAAGCCGGAGGACAGATTGGTAGAGAACCAACAAAACATTGATAATAATAGTGCACTAGCACCTAGATCCATTGAAGACAGGACTAGCCCTAGCTGCTGGACAGGCACATGGCCTACACATGAGCATCTAAGCATCTGTAGGATATGCATTTTTCCTGATACATGGCTTTCACGTGGCCATGGCTATCATTTTGGCCATTCCACTGTTGTTTAACAAGAGAAGCCAGTCTGTGAGATCAGAACCCTAGAACTACAGAAACTTTACGAGTGCAATGATTTGCATCAACATATGATGCATCGCCCAATTGAACAGCCCCTGTTCGAGCCCACTGATCCTACCTGGATCCCAAGCGAGAAACAAGAAAGTCTTCAAGAGCAGATCAGCAGATGTGATCTGCCAGCAACCCACATTTGAATTGTGTGGAGATGGACACTAGTCCATTAGACTTGGGTTGTTTGGTACCCATTAAGTGAAATAAGCATGAAGGACAATATTTACTTTTTATCAGTTATGAGTTGTTAATTAAAGTTGATTTGCAGCGAGAATGGACACAAACAAGTAGTCACTTTCTTCAAATAGTAAGAATTTAAAATTCAAACCTGGGGTCATTAAGGTGTAAGGGGGCACTCACAAGTTGAAGTGTCACTAACATGTAAAGTACATTTGCAAATGTGTACAGCTGTCGATGGTTTTTCTGCTGCTGTTTTAAGAGGGTTTTCCAAATTCTGGAGATATTGCCCAGCAGTGAATGTTTGAGGGGAAATTTTGTCCTTTTTAAAAAAGTTCTGAGATTATTAAGGTAAAGTAGATTTTTAAAATCTTGAAGTTGAAATTTTGACATATGGTAGAAGACTGCTAGTGACTGGACACCAGTAGGCGACTGCTGTGGGTGATTGTAGAATTGACTTTTTTTTGCAATTGGGCCTTGGCTATTTTAGGTGTACCCTAACACCATGTCAGTCACCAAGGTATTAATTTTGATTTTACATGGAAGTGTACAGGGTGTCTGGTGCAACCTAAGAGAACCTAGTAGACTAGGATGTCTAGTGCCTTGCTAACATTCTTGCCACCCGACAAACTAGTTTCCTTTTTAGAGCGTGCTGGTTGGTTGCCTGCTACCAAGGAGGTTGATGAGCCCTACGATCAGGCAGAAGGACAACCGCTGGCTGCCGGGTTGGCCAAGCCTATACAGCTCTTAGTGACCATGCCAGAGGACCAGGTATTACAATTGTACCCAAAACCAATGACCTAGTACTAGGATGCACCACGGCTATATAAGGCAGTCCCACCAGCGCAGTGCAGTGATGCGGGCCTAGAAAATAGTTAGTCCAACAATGCCACAGCACAGTTTCAGTGAATTAATGTTTACGAAGAAAGCATTCCTCATCTTGACTGGAGGATAAGCTCGGGTGGGCTGCCCTGGAGAACTACGGTAAATCTTCTAAAAAACGCCCATCTTGATTTTTTGACCCAGACTCCATATTTTGGCCAGGAAAATTTCCAAACATGGAAGAAGACAGCCCACTTCAAAAATTAGCCCATCCTCAATGATCTACTTTGAAATTTTGCCCACCCTCCAATGGCGCTTTCCCTAATAGCTTAGTTTCAGAGCTTAAATTCCTGCATAAAATTGTTTTTTGTGGTAAATAGATTTGATATTTTTGAAATTTTAAATAAATGCCCAGTTGAATTCTTTGAGATTATAAATAAACACCCATCCATAATTTACGCCCAAATTTCTAAATTCTGCCCACCTCTGAATTCAAAAAAAGAAAAGATTGCCCGGGTCATTTCTAGAAGATTTACAGTACCTAGATACTAAATGCTGCCTGTTTGGCCACATTGCAGCTGCCTGTCGAAATTATTCCCCTTTATGGAGCAACAGTGTTTTTAATCAGGGTGTCTGGCCAAATCCAGTAACGAATTTCTATGACATTTCCAGGTTTTCCAGACAAATTTTCACAAATTTACAGACCAAACGAAAGTTGATGGGGTCACATGGCCGGTGGGTGGAATTTATTCATCATCAATGAGGAAATCAGGTCGTGGCCTGATTCTTTCATTGATGATGAAATGGCACCATCTTTGTTTTGAGAATATGCCCAGGATTCGAGGAGAGAGGTCGACTCTTGGACAACTTGTAAATTCTGTACAGTGAGACAGATAGGAGTAAGCCTGGACTAGGTCTGGGTGAAATAAAGGTCTTTATAATTGAGCATTACTTGGAGAGTGGTTAATTTACAAACAAAGGAAACTACCAAAATTACTCAGAAAGTGGACCCAAACAAGGGCAGGGAAACGTCCCACCGTCTGAGCAGACTTCTACATGGTGGAGGTGCGGTGTAGCACCTGTTAACAATGTTTGGACCATCTGGAGTAAGTATTTGGACTGAAATTAAATCAAAATTATGGTGTTTAATTTTGATAAAATTTGCTGAGTCACGGGCGCCATCTTGGAGTAAGCTAGCGCCCCTGAAAGTGGAAAACGAGTCTTCCCTGCGTAGCAAGCAGTACTGCAGTAAAGTTCCGAGTACAACAAGTGAAGATTTGGATGCACTTTGGAATCTTTTGTTGGATTCAGCAAGGGTGGTGCCATTTGGGATTGTTGGTGGACTGGGTTGCTTGTGTGGTGTTCATAAGCAGGCCAAGAAGTTCCAGTGAGCCCTGCTCTGCGAATTCTGAAACCTCTCAGGCATCTACCGTGCTTTTTGTGGAAGGACAAAGGGATAAGCATCCACGCAAGGAGAAGGATAAGAACCAGCCAGGGGACTATCTGAACTCCATAAAGGTAAACGGTTGGAGAGGAGGGAATTTATCGTAAAGAAATTGAGAACGTTTTGAGTCGCCGGAGATAGAACTGTCGCACAACCTGACTAAGGAGAAGGAACCTTTGCACTTGGAGTTCGAGGGATACGCGGACGCGAGACGGTACTGAAACTACCGAAGAAGGTACTGACGATTTGACGTCAGTCTCGATTGATACGATGGCAGAGAAGAGTGAAGACGAGAGTGTAGACATCTTCCCCGGGTTGAACGAGTTGGTGGCTCAAGTCTCGTTGACCACGAAGGCGGTAGGGGAAGTGATGACGTCCCAGAAGTCTCACAACTCGGCAACGTTAGAGGTGCAGCAAGCGCTAAAAGACAATGATTGCCGCACACGACACTGCGTTAGCCGGACAACAATCTGCGCAGAAAACGTTTGGGGAGCAGATGGTAGAAGTCTGCAAAGCCCTGACGACTGTCCAGATAAGGCAAGATGAAGCACAAGCGCGCCAGGAGGAACAGATCAATCTCCTGAACGTACAGGTAACTGCTCTAAAGGAAATGAAATTGGGAACTCCACGGAAAGAAAGGACCGCTGGTGTTTGCGATGTTCAGCAGTGTGGGTGATCCCGATGACCATCTGGACGCATACGAAGCAAAATGCTCCATGAACCATTGGACGGACATAGAAATGCGTGACAATTTTCATCGGACTTTAACCGGGACGGCGGCTTACTGGCACACAACCCATGTGTTGGAAATTGCAAAGAGTACCTGGGAAAAAGTCAAGGAGATGTTCTTAGCATATTTCCAGTCGTTAACTTACCGTGCAGACTGGATAAAACTTGCGGAGGAACGAATCCAACAAAAGAACGAGTTGGTAAGAACCTATGTTACAGAAAAAGTCCGTCTACTGAAGAGAGGAGGGTTGGTGTATTCTCCTCAGGACGTGGTGTTAAAAGTCCAAACAGGCCTTAAGATGGAAATAACTTCGAGGATGGCTGGGAGGACCTGCCTGAATGTGGAGAAACTTTTGCGAGTAGCCAACTCTATCGAGATGGTGATCCAGGCGGAGAATGCTGCTGCTCGAGCTACTCCCGACCGTGGCCATCAAAAAGAACGAGGACGTGAAGGTCCCCCTGCTGTGGATAAGAAAAATGGTACTAGGCAGAAACAGGCAACTGGTGGAAAGGAGTTACCTGCGGAAGCCGTACCGAGTCGTCAACGGAGTAAATCGAGGACGTCTGGACCAAGGTGCTATACTTTCAACAAAGTAGGACACATCGCTGCAGAATGCAAATCCGGCTTAGGACTAGTCTGCTATTGGTGTAATCAGCCGGGACATCTCTTACGGGATTGTCCGAAGCCAAAAGGCTATGTACCGCCGCCTCATGGTGCCAAAGGCGACAGAAGTGTTACTATGTTAAGACAGTTTCGAAGCATAATGGCACATTTGGGGAAACCACAGGTGATCAAGAACGGTACTCAGAAGAAAGTAGTACAATTAGATTTGTCGGAAAAGATGCCCGAGCGAATACGGGCTACAATTGATGAGAGGTTACTGAGAGTAAAGGTGTTACTCCAGCAAATCCACGAACGACATGCAATTGTGGATTCGGGAGCATCAATGACCGTGATCGGAGTCTTCTAAAAGGCATGCTGTGCCATGTTCGGAAGGAAAGAACGTATCGTGTGATGGGTGTCCAGCAGACACGTCTCCCTATCATTGGTGAAGTTGATTTGGAAATTCGGCTGGTGGAATGGTCATTTGTGCACAAATGTCTTGTGATGGACGATAGGACTTGTCGTTCGGAGAACATGATTTGCGAAGAAAGCGGGTTTAGTGATAGACTTCTCGGAGCTTCGGGTGTTTTATAAAGATGTATACGTTGATATCAGCACTCGATGCAGCCCCTTGCGTTGGCAACCGGGATGGTTGCGAAGATGGGGAGCCGGAGGTGATTGATGAGAGCCCGTTGGTGGAAGAGGTATTGGAAAGTCCGCCGGTGAATCTGCCGGAGAATCTTTCTCTGGTAGAGGACTTTCAGGAGGTAATTCCCGTATCGAATTTAGTCGTGCACATCGAGGAGCCGGTGCATATTCCTGCGTGTACGCAAATGAGTGTGAAAACGAGGTTTGAACCGCCGGTTGAGATAGCTACGCTGGTGTTGGTGGAACCTACGCACGATTTAATGGCTAAACACGGTGTGTGTCTAGCTAAAGGTGTTGTACAGCTAGAGGTGGGCTGTGACATGGAGCAGCTAATAATGGTAAACACCACGGACCGAGATGTTTGGTTGTGATGCCATATGAGTGGGAACTGCTGTGTCTATGGAGGACTGCAAATATTCGTATTTAGGTGACGACGAACGGATAGGACAACGGTTAGAAACTGTGCAAAAGGTGACGGAAGGAGGGAGTCATGAACCCACCGACTTAGCTTGGAACATAGGACCTAACCTGACTCCAGACGAACATACCAAGTTGCTCGAGCTCTTGCAGGAGTTTTGAGACATCTTCGCTGCAGATATGTCAGAATTGGGGGACTCCGACATTGCTGTCCACCGAATAGATACCCAGGGAAAGCCGCCAGTTCATGTACCATCGAGACGAACTGCGGAACACACAAGGAAGGTCATAGACGAAGAATTGGATGTTATGTTAAAACATGGTATCGTTCGACCAAGCAAACGTTCGTACGCTAGTATGGTGGTGATAATGACGAAAAAGGATGGTGATATGCGTTTCTGCGTTGACTACAGGAGACTCAACGAACAAACCAAGATTGACCAGTATCCTCTGCCGAGGATCGACGATGCTCTAGACTTATTGTCGAAAGCAAAGTACTTCTCGACATTTGATTTAGCAAGTGGCTACTGGCAACTCCACGTGGCTGAAGAGGACATAGAGAAGACCGCGTTCTCTTGCCATCGGGGCTTGTTTGAGTTCGTGAGAATGCCATTCGGGTTATGCAATGCGCCAGCTACAATGCAGAGGGCATTAGATATTCTTTTGGCACATATCAAGTGGGAGGCTTGCTTGATATATCTTGACGACGTGATAACATACTTAATTATTTCAGATCATGTTGGCAAGACTGCAGATGATATTTCAGCTATTCAGGAGTGTGGATCTGAAACTCAGGCCTTCGAAATGCTTATTTGGATATGACGGTGGCGTGTCTGGGGCATTTGGTGTCAGGAGCAGGAGTCGAGGTGGATCCCGAAAAGATCCGGGCTGTAAAGGAGTTTCCATGGCCAACCACGAAAACGCAACTACGTAGTTTTATTGGTTTAGCCAGTTACTACAATTGATTTATTGAGCACTTCGCAAAGATTGCTTCGCCGCTGCACAAAGTGACAGGTGAAAATGCAGTATTCCAGTGGGATGGTCGATGCGAACTGGCTTTTGAAGAATAGAAATCGCTGTTGATAATGGCGCCAATTCTGACGATGTTTTATCCTATGCAGACCCTATCACTGCACACAGACGCGTCTACGTTGGGCCTCGGTTCTGTCGTGTACCAGGGGGAAAGACAAAAAGGTGTTGGTCTATGCCTCCCGGTGTCTGAATAACCATGAGAAGAATTACGGTATCCCAGAACTAGAGGCGTTGGCCATAGTCTGGGCGGTGAAGAAGAACAGACACCATCTCCTGGGACGGCATTTCAACATCGTGATGAATCATCACTCTTTGCTACCTTCAAAAGATGAAAGATCCGAAAGGAAAACTAGGGAGGTGGATGTTGGAGATGACCGAACATCAGTATAGCGTCATGCATAAAAGTGGTATTTTGCATGTTGATGCTGATGCCCTCTCGCGGTAAGAGAAGGTCTACATCACAGTCGCGATGGACGAAATTGACTTGTGGGATATGTTACAGTTTAAGGAGGAACAATACACGATGAATACACAACAAAATGGAACGAAAAGGACGAATACACAAGATGCTCAAGGAGCTTCGGAGTGAAGATTGTATAGCGGTGATCATGGAGAATCACAGTATTGTGAAAGGCCTACTCTATACTCTCATTAGTGATGATCTTTATCTGAGATTAGTGCTGGAGGTGCCCAAGTCTCTGAGGGAACAAATCATGAAGGTGGGTCATGATATGGAGGTAAACTGCCATTTGGGGACTGCGAAAACATTAGCCCGCATAAGGAGGACATTTTACTGGCCCGGCATGACCAAGGATATCGAGTTGTACGTTCGGACCTGCGATAATTGTCAGCGGATGAAGCCGTTGGGCGGAAAACGGCCTGGGCTTTTGCAGTCGATAGTGCCGGTGGTTCATTTGGAGCGGAAAAATCTTAACGGATACGATGGAGGAGAAATTTGAGTTCAGAGAGGGGGTTGATCTTTGGAATCAACCGAAGTTGATGTGTGATGAACCAACTCGAGAAGCCTTCCAAGCACGGAGTTCTAAGGAATATGACCAGCATATGAAAACGCTCAATGGACCTGACTGGGTAAAACCTGTCAGAGAACGGGATCCAAGCTGGCCGGATTCAAGAAAACAAGGAATACCTCTTGAGGAAATTAGTTCTTGGGGTTTAGGGAATAATCCTGCAAACCCAGGGAAGGAGAAATCACGTCTTGGGAGTTGGACAGGAAACAACCTGTCTGGAGCCTGATTTGATGTAATTTTGGCTATATTTTGGTGAGAAACTAGCTATTTCTGGTGAAATGGTGCTTTTCCTGACAATTGGTGTATTGTCTGAACGAAATAGTGAAGTAATTAACAACTGGTGTGTTGTTTTTGCTAAAGTAACGGTGAATGAACTCGAGAATTGGTAGGACAGGCCAAATTTGCGATTTTCAAATTCGAATTTGCTGCCAGTCTATCCAATAGGTGGTGCTCGAGCGTGTTTTTTATTAAACACATGGTGGTATGACGCAATATATGAATAATGACGTAACCCTGTGCACGGCGGACCACACTTTTGGTGACCCCATGTCAGAGGTCGCCATTTTGTTGTTTGATCGAAAATTGCGAGTGAAGAAGGCTGGTGGGTGTGTGGTGTCACTTTTTTTGGATTTTGTTGCCTTGCGATCGAAAGTTAAGATAATTACTTTTTAGATTATTACTAATTAGGGGTAGAACACTCGTTCTTAGATTAAGGGGGCTGTCCACACTATCAACAAAATGCATGCTCCTATGGGAATCTCCATGTTAAGTACCTGTACAAATTAATCGATAATGGCTTAACATAAATTGACGGGGTTTGATTTTTTATGAAGGACAATTAAATTTACTAAA
>JAQIXP010003122.1:0-13640 GCA_034700285.1 Proteroiulus fuscus
CATTTCACCAAGGAACAAAAATGGGCAAATAAAATGTGGCAAATTCCACCACCATGCACCACCTCTTGCTATGATCTAGGTCTCTATATACCACGAGCGTAGCTCGGTTACCAGGGACTATTTGCTAATTTGGGACCGTGACATTAAAAGGGCTCTCTTCCTGTAATGGATATGCTTTAAATATATAAAATGGGTTATATTTTAATCTGGACAGATAAGGAAACTTTTAGAGTAAAAGCATACATTTTCATAATAATTCTGCTAAAACGGTTATTTTGGGATATAATTTTAAGAGCCTTGCCTGTGCTCCATTTGTCCAATACACTTTGTAGCCATTGTCGTCTTTTGGATTATGAGATGCCGTAACCATAATTCCGGCAGAAGCCCCAAATTCCACGACTCCATATGGAATAAACGGAGTTCCCACCATTTTAGAGTACAGATAGACGGGAATGTCAAGGCTCAAAAAGGCTACCGAAGCCAAATGTGCAAATCTAATTAAAAATTATAAAAAAAAAAAAAAAAAAAAAACGAAATTAGCAGGTGTGACTAACATCAGCGAGATTGCATGAGCTAAACACATTTTACCTTTCGCTGTTATGACGGCCGTCGTAGCCAATGACGACGCCGGCGTTTTTAGCATTCGGACACGTTTCGTTAATGTATTTGGCCAAGCCTTGGCTCGTCTGAATGATGACCAAGTCGTTCATCCTGGAATATCCGGCAGACATGACACCGCGCAAACCCGCCGTTCCAAATGTGAGTCGAGTAAAGAACAATTCCTCCAAACTGGAGTAATCGCCCTTTTCAACCAAATTTTCAATTTCTGCATGGGTGTCGTTATTCTACAAAAAAAGTAATTTCCCTCATACAACTTAATTGCTACTATTTCTGAAGTTTTCCTACTAAAACATTTCTAGAAACGTATGATACTGCTCGATCACTGGAGACACTGTCATAAGTGCAACAAGGTTTCAGTAAACTGTTTCATTTGAATGATATTTCTTTTACATGCTTATAAGCATTTGTGAATATGTCCCAGTTGACATTTTGTTATAGCCCATGCACTTCAAAACTTGAAGCTGCACTGTCCTCAAGAAATTTTGTTGCAAAATGGGGCTCAGTGCATGTGCATATGCCAGCAAACCAAATGTATTTGGCACGTGCTTGGGACCCCAATTTAGAAAAAAAATTTCTCGAGGACAGTGCAGCTTTAAATACCCATAATTAAACAGTTACACAGGTTTGGAGCAATTTCTATTGATCAAATCATAACTGCATTGCCTGAATTTCTATACTTTTTTATAATATGAGAAAAATTTTAAACATTACATGTAAATTATTTATATATATATATATATATATATATATGTATATACCTTTGTATATACATTTAAAGCAGCACTGTCCTGAAGAAATTTCGTTCCAAATTGGGGCTCCTATGCACGTGCACTGAGCCCCATTTTGGAACAATATTTCTTCAGAACAGTGCAGCTTTAAATTAAGCTGGGACTAAGTTTTCTTGATTCTAAGCTCTAGAATATTGTAATATTTTTCCCCTCATAAGTTTCATGCAGCTTATTACTTAAAACAATTTTTTTTTAATTGAAAGTTTAATCGCCTTGATTTTTATGAAGTTAATTATTTAATGAGCGCCATCTGTTGGTTTTAGATTGACTTTTAACTAATTCAGTGAGATGCAGCTTCCAAAGGAGGCGTAGCCATGGTGACACCTTCAGATGACCTTTAAACGCCCTCGTTTGATATTTAGTTATTATATTTGTACTAAAATTAAGAAACTAGTCTAACGCTGTAAATGCCAAAGTGGGAAAAATCAGAACCATTTAAAAATAGTTAGTGTTTATATATATATTTCGGTTTACATTTGTTTAAAAGCACCTTAAACGTACCGGTACTGATATAATTTCATCATGCTTAAAAAATAATACTTCTTGTATTGTATCGATTTATAATAAAATTGATGGCATTTTAAAAATTCTTAATGAGTGTTTAAAAGAAAATTTTTGTAAGTACATATTTCTTTATTGAAAGTATATTTTAACAAAGCTGACATATAGCTTTAAATCCAACAAAAAGAGTTCAGTCTGTGTCATAAATAGCAAAAGTATTTACCTTATCCCAATTTAACCATTCATTAATTTTATCATCCAGTTGGGGATTGCCAGTGTCTAATGAAGTCATGTTCCTTTTTTTCTCTATACTTGCTAAATTTTGTTTCCAAGAGCAGGCCAAAATATAATCTTTGTTTTTTACTAGAAATTCAGCAGATCTTAATTCTGTTATCTGCTTTTTGAGTACTGATCCCGAAAAATGTCAAAAATTTGCGAGGTTCATTTCCTTGGCAATAGAGGGCAGCAGGCATTCTGCGGAGAAAATACAGGAATTAAAACTAGTATGCCACTAGTAGTAATATTTGTTCACTGTTATAAAGAACAAAACATTGTCTCGATTGAATTAAATATTTCAACAAATACAATAATATTTTAATTTCATATCAAGTCGGATGCCTGTTGTTGGGGTTTTGGTGGTGTTCTCTGGTTTTGCACCAATTGTCTGTGTTCCAATATGGTGGCCTGGCTTCAATATTGGCTTTACCTTGGGCGTAATTCGCTAGGCCCCCTTGGCGGTAATCATTGATCTAAAATTATGATATTTTTCGACCTACCCACATCGTTTGTCATGATTGTGTATTTCAATGTGTTCTGTGTAAATTCATTTTTATCACAAACGTTAATCGAATTAATTGCAGTGAATTGAGTGGATCGTCTTTCGAACAACAACATGCGTGTAGGAGAAGTAAGAGTTGCTGAAGATGCTGATTTTCAATTGCTGAAAACGCTGATCGATTGTCATGATGGATGGCGATTGGACTATAATAACAAACCCTTGATTATGGTGTGGACCAAACCAACAGAAGAGACAAATTTTAAGATGATTAAGGTGAATATTATATATTTATAGACACCTATATAGGTGCCCTGTATGTACCAACGTTCTTTTGTGATACTCGTCATACTACGGTAAATCATTACCGTGGTATATTCGTACATACAAATAATTTAATAAATTGGCATTTAAAGGTCATTGTCATGAATAAATTGGTGTTCAAAAATGGGGCTCAGTGTACTGGCATAGTCCAGCAAATCCATCATAATTGGAACATACTTTGAGCCTTATTTGTGACAAAAAAAATGTCAGGGCAGTTGCTTTAATCATAGCTAGAATGCTGCGTTACATAACTGTCAGGAACGCCCATTTTTATGAGGGATTTTGGCAGTGTTGAAATTATATATTGTCATAAATCTGCTTTATCTTTTTGTATTTACTATGTAACGCGTTTTATTTAAAATTGTACATAAAAACAGCCTTGATGGGAGTAGATGCCAGAATAAACGTTGAAATACGCGGTATATAAAAAAGTTCATAGGAGGAAAAAGGCATTTTAGGTACCAGTACTGTACATATGAATCGGCTATTGGTCCATTATTCGGAGCTATTCAACGAGAAAAGAATTCCATGGGACGAGAATTTTCTTTCTCCCATCCCCCGGGGGCCCCCCATATCCCCCCCCCAAACCCTCCACTGCTGGTTGATTACTGGGGTTGTCACAAATTATATAAAACATATAATTCTTGCATCACCATATTAGCAATTTTTGACAGATGGCTTAGTTTAACCTTATTTCAATGGAATTTTTTTTGGACAAATATTCAGTTTTAAATTCTTGAATAACTTAAAAAATACATTATTCGGTTAATTGATATTAAATTTTTTATTAATTTTGAGGCCATTTAGTGACATTGACATGGTAAAATTGTTTTTTTAGCCAGCCTTATTTTTCATGTTGAATCAGTAACTTATTATCAGAGCTCAAATCATTAAGGAATCAATGCCACTCCCAGCATGTAGCCTTTAAATTTGATAAAACTAATACCGGTATACTTACTCAAGATAAAAAAATGATACGATTTTGCTGAGTAATATTAGTATTGTTGAAAGATAATGTGGCTGTTTATGGAAGGCTGTACCTAACAAATTTGGACTCTGGCCACAAAATATTGGATGCATAGTTCTTTTTTTTTTATTTATTTGCCTCAAACCATATATAAAATCCCTCCTTGGAAAACATCATTTCGTGCATTTTGAAAAGTAAAAATAAAAGAGAATCAGCAAAACTTCTGAAGGGAAAGATAATTGTGAAATTTAAATTTTTTATTCGCTTCCTGTAGTTTTAATTTTAATTAGTTTTTGTTTTAATTTTCTGTGCGAGAAACTAAATGGCCTTCACAAAGATTACCATAGAAACCTATTTTCCTGTTAGGTATCAGGAGTTGATTTGTTTTAATAACGCTAGAAGTTTTAAAATGGCATTTATGCTATTTGACATTAACCCATCCAAATTTGAGTACGATTATTTTTAAATGAAAATGACGTTGGTCACATTTTTTATTTTATTTTACAGGTGAAAGCCTTATTTAAGGATGTAAAAGCAACGGTGTTGTACGACGTCCTTCACGATCCTGCTTACAGACGAGTATGGGACACTTACATGATTGAAAGCTATGATATAGGATGCTTAAATCCCAACAATGATATCGGTTACTATGCAGGTACGTTTATCTAAAGGCTATATTTGTATTGTTACTGCTGTATTTTTAGATAAGCTTTTTATTTTCCATGATTTAGAGCTTTTTTACAAGTGACTACTGAAAATTAGTCTTCAGCTAATGCTTTGAGTGCTCGTTTATCCGTGCCCTAACTTTTATTTTGCCCAGTCATTACAGTTGATTTATTTTTATAGCTTGCATAGGTTTACAACTAATGCCAAAGCTTACGAAAACTCTATTCACTGGATAAAATGTGTTTGAATAAGAACTGCATTGTTCGATAAGTCACTCGACTGAAATTCTTTTATCTATCCACAATCTGGATTTCATTAATTAACCTAATTTTAAAGCATTGGGAGTCGAATTTCACAAAATTCAGATAGTGAGCAGAAATTTCATTGGGTCCTTAACTTTAATTCATTTTTAAATACATTCAATTCTTAACAAATCAAATTCTCTATCAAATTTTCTGCAAGGCGCAATCAATAATTTCTTGATCTTATTAACTGTCACCAATCCCAGGATACTTGATAAATCCAAATTTGGGATTGGCTGCAGTAAATAAAATAAAAAAAATTAACTTTCTGTACTTGTTTGTTATAGTTATCAACGAATTTAATAAAAAAATTAAATTCATTAAGGCTGTTCAAATATTTGCTGTTTGTTTAAATACTGCTTGTATTTAAATTAAGGAGAAATGGCTTTTTCATTAGTAGAAACGGATTTCTTATTAGTAGAAACTTCTAAATATATCTTAATTGTGTAAATATTTGTAATTGTCAGTTTGAAATTATTCTTTTGTATCCGAATGCTAACAATAGTAGTTAGCTGAAGGGGCATTACGTAGTTTGTTCGTAGAATGTCAATCACAGATAGGCAATTATCTAATCTGGAATTGTGGAATTTCCTAAATACTCTTCATGTAAAGTACATTTCATAAAAAAATCCTTAAAAAAATCAGTAATTTAAATTCATATTTACTTTAATACAGGCTAAATAGACCTGGAGTTGTTTTAACATTGTGTGAACACTATGCCAACAGTTGTGATTTTTCTTCAAAATATTTTTAAGCAATTACAAATGTTATGAGAATTGAAATATGAAGTCTTAATTTAAGAATTTCTGGACTTCATACCTGTTATTTTGTAGTTTCAATATTGTCGTAGTGCTCTCAGATAACAGTACTGGCCCTAGGTCCTACATTTTAAAAATGATTCTAGCCACTGCTTTCAATAATCATGCTATGCATATTTTTTAATCTATATGCTCACTTATTTTTGTCAAACTTTGAAAATATTTTTCTTTAGGTTATAACTTTAAATTGGATATATTGTACTGATTGTGTATAAACAGTGTTAAAACCTAATTAATATTTTTCTAACTGTAATTTTTATTTCTCTTTTTAGCAAAAAGTCCTCCTCCTTTAAAAAGCAGGGATTTTGTTTTACAAAGGTCGTGGCTCGACACTGGCAATGAGTATATCATACTAAACCATTCAGTATATCATGAAGTGAGCTATTTAAATATATTAACCTCCAATTGCACGTGAAAGCCTGCTTATATTATTTTTTTAAAATTTTTTAATAGAGCGTTCCAGTAAAACAAGAATATATTAGAGCAATTTCCTATCTAACCGGGTTTTTAGTTCGTCCTTCCGGGACGGGTTGCGAAATGGGTTACGTTACCCAATGTGATCCTAAAGGTAATTTAACAAAATGTTTTTTTTCTTGAAAATGTGAAGTTTGTCTCACTTATTGACGATAGCATTTCCGCTTGTAGGTTCTCTACCAACTTGGTTGGTCAACAAAATGACCCAGATTTTAATGCCCAAGGTATCCTACTTCAGTGTATTTGTAATATTATTTATAGGTATCCATGATGGCTTATTTTATTTGTATATCGCTAAAATTAATAAATCTGCTTTAAGGTGGTGAAACGCATTCAGAAAGCGTGTTTAGGATACGAAGAGTGGAAGAAACTGAACAATCCTAATCATAAACCTTGGATAAATCCCGAACAATTAACGTTACCCAAAATCAACTTATCGCAGGTGAGTTCATAGAAATAAAAACAACCCCCTCGTATAAGGAGTGTATGCAGTATTTAAAATGTAATCTTACTCCCCATTATAGTGTTTAACTGAAGACAGATACAAATCCAATGATTTTTTGGATTCATATTCGATAGAAGAAAGCAATTTCAGGGAAAAAGATTATGTTGAGTATCAATGTGATTGCGACTAACGACGTTTGGAATAGCAAACCTGCCTAAAAAATGCAATATTTAACGATTCTGAGACCAGGCTGTTGAAAATTAGCTTGAATGGATTTTTAGATTAGAAAAATAGATGCAATGTTACTCTGTCTGCTTTGGGATTAATTTGCAGTAGAGTATACTTTGTAAAAAAAAACAACTTGAAAATAATTTATTATGAAATGTTTAAAGCTATTCCCATCTTCTGAAAAAAATATAATCTTTCAAAATGTTTATTTTTTTCGTTAACACTTGCCTGCAATCTTAAAAAAAGCAAAGGCTAGGAGGATATTATTAAATATATTTTACTTTTATCAAAGCTCACATTTTACATCTCGCATCTTGGAATGGGCATATTTATAATGATGACCCGCCTTTTTGCATATCAATGGAGCTTCATCTAAAATCTGAAGATTTTCAGAAAATACCCTACAAAATGGCAACTTTTTTTGTCAGCAGGAAGCAAGTTTTTCGTTTTGCACATTATAATCCCATTTGCAAATATTGTCAAAATATTTGTCCATATGGGAGCACGATAACTGCAAAAAAAAATAGGTCAATTGTTGACATTTTAACTTTATTTCAATGCATTATAATTTTACACTACCAGTTTTATAAGGGGACAGTATTATAGTCAGTTTGAGCTTACATTTGCAGTTGTCTCGAATCGAAAAGTAACCTATTATAAGACCCTTGTCACAAATTCTATGCAGTTTATTTTGAATGTTACCCGTAGTCGATTGCTGTTCATCATATGTCGTGATTATGACATATCGATGCTTTCCATTTGTAAATATGTTAAATTTGTCTTACTATTTGCAAAATTTAGTTTTTTAAAAAATTAATTTGCAATTTTGTGCATCAAAATCTAGCGAGCTCGTTTTATTTTTTAAATCTCAATTTCGGGCTAGTTCAAATTGTAAAGGGAGTAAATTACTGGTATCCGTCTGGGATGATGGGGGAAAGGGGGGGGGAGTGGAAGAAGAGAGGGGGATAAATGCTTTAAAATAATTTAATCTGTGATCTATTATTGTTAAGAAATTCATTCTAGTCTATAAGTTTATCTCGTTGATGGATGTATTTACAGAGAATAAGAATATTTTTTCAATATGAATATAATATATTTATTAAACTGTTAACCATTAATTTAATAAAATAGAAATTGAAATGGTTTGGATGGAGCCGAGACTAAATCCCAATTGTTGTGCAAATCAACGCTCAAAATGTTTTATCAAATGTATGCAGTCTTGAATGGACCAAAACGCGATGATTAATTCCAATAAGCTTTCAAAGTATTAATTTATTATTATTGTTGTTTATCATTCAATTTAAAACCAAAAGCTTATTTTCCTATAATGAAGCACAACGGAAATGAAAAAAAGTCCAAGAAGTATTATTTTTGTCGTTTTGTCGTACCTGTAATCGAATCCTATGTTCGTTGCTATTTTAACTTAATTTCTGTGATTCTTGCTCATTGTTTTTGATAATATTTTAATGGCTTCACAAACCACAATTGCCACTTGATCTGTTTTATTTTAGTTTCAATTAAAAAGGTTATATATTTTCCTTTTAACATTTTTGTCTGTCTTTTTCTGTTTGTAAGAATGCTTGGAGTCTTGTGTTTGTGAAAAAGATTTGTCTTACAATAATTGTTTTATGAACAACTTTTGCATTTTTAACTTAATATTATAATGAGTTCTTCATTTTGAATGTTGACATAAGCTACAGAATAATTTTCTGAGCTGTGAATATTAAAATAATGTGAAATGGTTTCTTGTGAAGCCATTCTTAGCATTTATAATGAATTTTTGTAAGAGTTTTTGCTAATGTTCGTCAAGTTTTTGAATTTTTTGGTGAACGTTTGTCAAATTTTCCAATTTTTTGCCAACGTTCGTCAAATACGCCACCTAACTGCAAACGTCATTTATGGACAGCTGCCTATAAGAAAATGGTCATGTATTATAAAAGAAGTTAGCCTCAGGGACAGGGAGTCAGGGAAAGCTTGCATAAAGCTATGCATAAAGTAAGCCCATATTACTTTAGTATTCAAAAAGTTGCTGTAACCTTTCCTTGAGGCTAACTTTTTGTGTCGCACCGGTTGATGCAATGCATTTGATAACCACGTGAGACCTACTTCACTGCTGTTTCTTGCAACGTACTTTGTTCGTTAAAATTGTCAACATGGCGTTTGCAGCTTGGATCGCTTCATGCAATAAATTTCATCTTTTGGGGCGATTGTTTTGAGTGAATTGGCAGTTATAATTTAGTAAGTATCATTATTGTCATTTCACTGTTATTTTGAACGTGTAAATTCCTGGTACGACTGGGTTTAAAGTGATTATTCAAAGGCTGACCATTTCGCATGAATTGCGTAGGGTACCGGTAAAGGCGTGCTTCAATTTGAAGTTTTAAAGGGTTCATTCCGGTTTTTACTTTTTAGACGAATCATGAGCAGTATCAGTCATTAATAATAATTTATTTATTAACTAATGTGAACAAAAAATTACGTTTGAGATTGCCATATATATATACTGAGTCGACGTTTTCAGGACAGCATTTTCATAACTAAGGTCTGGACAATAGTAGTAAGATAAATTCGTGTTTGACCTTGGACTAAAACTGTTTTTGCATGGAATGGTTTAGCATGAAACATCAGTGATAATTTCAAAGATTTTAGGTATCTATGGCCAAGGTTTGAACATTTTTTTTTTTTTTATAAATTTGGGTGTAATTTAGAAAAGGATGGTGTGAATAAGGTCTGAGCCTATAGTCGGTTCCAATAATTTTTGGCCCTGGCTTGCATTGGAAATGCATACAGTGGAGATATCCATTCAGGGTTGAAGTTAATTTAAACCTCAGGTTAAGTTAAGGGACTTGAGTTATTGACTTGAGATATTGACTTGAGTTGAGGTTTAGCACATAAACCAAGGGTTAACTTTTAACCCGGAATGGATCTCTCCACTGATAGAGGCCTGGGCCAAAACTAATTGGAACTGACTACTCTGTCTCACCTCAAGATTAATATTTAGCTAGCATGCCTTTACTTATACAGGAATAGGGGAAAGCATGCTAGCAAAAGATTAATCTTGAGGTGAGGACAGGTACATAATTATGCGGATCTGGGGGAGTGGGGGGAATGAATCTCGTATTCTTCAGTAATTGATCATGTTCATCACATTGTAATCATGTTATATCCAGTGTATTTATGGATTTTTCCAATTGAAAGTGATCATTCCTGCATTCCATCATGGTGCTTAAATTAAGGAAAAGTTCATGGGCCTCATTTTGGCTACTAAAGTCCATGAAATACCGGTATTCATCTATGACATTGAAATACTCATAAATGAGGAAAAATAATAAAACATCTTTTGGTAGACGTTTAACTATATAATGTTTCTGACATACAAAATGAATTATTAGGAGATAACTGAAGTGGCAGATTTAGCTGAGTATAATATTCTCACTAGAGTGGGGAATACCAAATTTATCAAAAATAACATGTCATTTCCAGTGTTCATAGCAGTGTTCAAAGGTTATTAAGGGCCAAGCTATTCTGCTGTATATTATGCAGCATTATTTGATGTGACCCTTGACCCATTTTGGCCATTAAAAAATAAGATATCCATGAAGGGAAATGGAAAGAGTCATTTTTTTTATACCTTTTAGGCATCCATTAACGTTTTAATCTCCACTTTTTCTTATATTTTGTCCTCTCCATTTTTTATTTCTGTAAATGTGATGTATGGATTCACGTCAGATTTAAAACATTTCCAAAATGATTAATGTTCGCACGAATGTATATTAAAGGCTCCGTTATTTTTTATTTTTATGCCAATTTCTATCCTGCTGAAATGATTTGGCTTTTGCAAAAAGTGCAACATGAGCATAACGTAATACTTTTTCATAAGAAGTGGGAGTAAAAAAGACAGGAAAATTTCACGAAATTTTATGGTATTTTTTTTTCGCAATAAATATAATAAGGACCCCTGAAATAATATAGCAATGAGAAGGAAATTATATGTATGTGCTATAGAATGTTCAACAAAGTGTAAAAAAAGGAATTAAAAAGACATTTTTTTTCACTTCCACATTTCTTAATACCAGCATATTTCATAATGCATTTTATATTATTTTTCTGAAATTATGTGTAAAAAAATTTAAAATATGAATCCACTTATAAATACGGGCCCTTTAATAGACAGGGGGAATTCACGCGGAAAGTCAATTAAGAATTTTTACTTTTTGTAACAAAAAGCTAGTTTTTAAAGAGAAAGTCTGATCTTAAAAATTAAAATTAAGGAAAAATTGTTAAATTAAAGGGAAAGTCCCATTTTGAAAGAAGTGGGTTGTAGGCATGGCCGTAGGAGGAAAAGCATGAAAAATTAGGAAATCTATAAATAAAATGTTACGTTGCAAATTGGATATAGTCAAAAAGTTAAAAATTCAAGAGATAAAATTTCAAATGACAGTTTTTATTCACCATCTATAAACGCTATAATGACACTAAATCATTCAGTTTGTTTTCTGTATTTACATTATTTATATTGATATTATTATTATTATTATTATAAATGCGTGAAGCAATTTGCCAAATGTCTTGTTGAATAATGAACATTGCCTAAAATTCAGTTGCTTTTTTACACGAATTCAATTCAAAGCATTGCGTGTCAATACGTCATATATTGGCGCCATTTCTTTTTAACATTTGGCTAACATTTGCAGTTTTTTTTTAGTTGGATAAATACTTGTGATTATTATTCAGTATTCTTGTGCACTTTGGAGTTAGCCCAGTCAATGAAGAAAATTATGTCATGATTATGATGCCCACTTTTGGTCAGTCTTCACGAATGACCATAAATGGGCATTGGGCCATATTGAGGCGGTGACGTCACCTGTTTACTGTCTAAACAAATGGCTCGATGCCAAAGTGAGAAGGCATCTGGACTTTCATCACCTAAGGAAAGGGAGGTATTGGAAATTATCACGTGATAAGGGCCATAATGTTTCATATTATTTATCATTAAATTGTGTGGAGAACATGCATTAGACACCTGGCACTTTGAATTCAAGTTAAAAAAACCCACAAAAAATGGCAAGTGGTGAGGGGGGTGAGTAAATCATGTTAGCGTCATTTTTCACTTCGTTTGAAATTGCAACTGAATTTAGTTTATTCATGGCTTTGGGCAATTATTGAAATGTGATCCTTCAAGCGTAAGTCCAATAGTCCATGTGTAGGGTCCAATCCATTTTTAGCGACTAAAGTCCATTTGTAAAATGTTCAGATGTGCATTATTGCAAAACGCCTGAATGATGGAGGATCATTGAAATGCGATTTGCTTTATTTTCTTGTTGGTACATGTAGGGTTAGTTTGTGAAAATTTTATGATTTCAAATGCTTAAACGTTAGCAGTTCATTTGAAAAATGATTGAAGTTTTGTTCATGAGGTGAGTCTTGCCCCTTTTCAATAACACATTTTAAAGTTGTTTTTGCCACGTGTTGCCATAACAATACATTGAAATGAATTCATTGAATATTGATATGTTTGTTTTGGATCAATTAATCCTCCAAAATATGCTTTAAGCTTTAATGTCTCTTAAAGAGGTGCATTTTTAGTTGTTTAAAAAAATTATATATTTGTTGGTTTCTATCAACTTTTTTAATGTTCAGTTCACCGAAATTTTCCGTGTACAATTTTTATCTGGTCGTCATTTTCATTTACTTTTGTTTTTGTTTTTGTAGCAAATTCTTCAACATCATAATAGGATCCTCGGCCTTTCATTCGGTTTCTTCAGCGGACTTTATAATATCGCCATGGAGTTTCCAGACGAGCAGCACCGTTACGTCGCACGCTTACACATCCGCCATTTGTGTTCTCGGTGAAACTATTCTTAAAGGACAGTTTCGGTAGTGACTGGTTGTTATCGTACTTAGACGCAGTGTGATATGCCAGGAGTCATTTTGATCGCAGTGGAACAATGTCGCAAATTACGTCGCTGCAACTATGCTAAGTCGCGCACGCGTGTGTCCATTCGCGACAGTCGGTTTTGTGCTACCACGTGTTCGCTTCAAAACAAAAGGAAAATGGCGTCCGAATTACAACGAACAGCAAGTCCTTGAGTCTTCTAATTCTTAACGTAAGCAACCTTACCTTTATAGTACATATTCTTGTACATCGTAGGGCACTTCTTATCCTAGTTATAAACAAATAGTTCACCTTAGCAAACAGAGGCTAGCACATCATTTATGATACAGGGAAGTGACAGATCCCATGCAAGAAATTTGAAAAACAAACGTAAAAATGTGAAATATGTCTGGGAAAGCTATTTCAGAGTTAAGATGTCTCCTTAATTCTGAAAAGTATTTCTGCAATTTGTTTGTGAGATGGTGCTTTTGCAGGAAACTACAGAAGGAAAAAGGAAAGTGGGACCAAATGCTGTTCTTGTCAATGTCAAGGAATAGGCTAAGACCCCTTGTTAGGTAAAGGGGAACCTTGGGGGAGGGGCGGGGGAGGGGGGGCGGGGTACCATAACACTTTATCCTATTTATAGGATCACAAAAACAATTTTACATTTTTTTTGAAGGTGGCGCTGTTCCTATTGAAATAAAATTCTCATTGAAAGCAACTCACCTAATGGCAACACTTAATGATATACTGGTACATGTGAAGCCTATTAGCAGAAAACATTTAAGGGGGCTGTCCACACTTTTAAAAAATGCATGCTCCTATGGGAATCTCCATGTTAACTAACGGTACATAT
>JAQIXP010003123.1:0-13639 GCA_034700285.1 Proteroiulus fuscus
AGGTGTGGTTGTTGTAGGTGTGGTTGTTGTAGGTGTGGTTGTTGTAGGTGTGGTTGTTGTAGGTGTGGTTGTTGTAGTGGAAGGTGTGGGTGTTGTAGTAGACGGTGTTGTTGTTGGTACGGTTGTTGAAGGGGAAGGCCTGCTTGTTAGTGGGGTCATTGTTGTTGAAGGTGTTGTTGTGGTTGTCGTAGTTGAAGGCGTTGTTGTTGTGGTGGAAGGTGTTGTAACTACAGTGGTTGAAGATGATGGGCTGGTTGCTTGTAGAGTCGTTGTTGTTGAAGGTGTTGTTGTAGTGGTTAATGCTATGGTCATTGTGGTTGAAGGTGTAGCTGTTGTGGATGCCACAATTGGAGATGGTCTTGTTGGTGCTGTCGGAATACTAGATGTTGTTGTGGCAGTAGTACTGGTTGAAGTGGTTGTAGCAGTAGTTGTCGTAGATCTTACTGTAGATGTTGTAGTCCTATTGGAAATCTGACAAGTGCCACCTTTGCACTCCTGAAGCCATGAAGGTTTTTTTATTAGCAAGATTTTTAAGTAAGCATGCAGTTAATTCTATCTTTGAAACAAGGTGACTGTTTCATTACCTTGTTTGTTCCACAGACTGTCCCATCTAGAGCTGGATGTGCATTCTGTACATGTGTACTATTTGCACATCTCAAAACACGGCAAATATCCTAAACATACAAATCATTGGCTGTTTTAACCAAATTAATTTTTATATTATTACTTAGTGAATAGTTATTAAATTAGTTCTAAATGCATCATAAAATCCTGATATTGATTGTTCAAAACTTATTATAAATATTAGATTTGAACAAAATTAACAGAATTTACCTCAGATGTGCCATTTTCCTCCATGTATTCGTGAAATTCTGGCCCAAACAGAGCACTGCATTGCTCATTGGCTGGATAGATTTGACCTGGTGATTGCTGTAGTAGGGCTAAATCTAGCCCAGCTTTTGGTTTAGCATTGTTATCCAAACACCCAGAATTAGATTTTCTAATTTTAACAGATTTGTAATAAATGAGTCATTCTTTCTTGTCTATTGGCAAGTCCAACGATTCCACATTGTTTTGCAATCATCTATTGTATTACAATTGCTACAGCCTAGCCGTCTTCCAGTAAAAATACTAAAAATTAAAAAATTGCATTGATTACATTATTAGTATCTTACTAAATTTATCCCAATGCAATTTTTTTTTCATTTTCGTAATTTTTTCACGGGCTAACGGTTTGGAGAAGAATTCATAGATGTTCTATGATGAGCCTGTTTGGCATGAGGTTTGTAATTAAAAATTTACAATTCGGTAATTTCATATTATAAATGCAAAACAAAATTGAGTCGTTGGACAATTAATGTAAACATCGTTTATGCAGCATACTTACGTCAGGAATACTTTTAAAAAATCATTGCTACATGAAGACCAGTTAGCTTTTGTTGGAAGCAATAATGAACTCATCATGTACTTCTTGTCTTCGCAGTTATTTTTGTCTCCATCGTGTGGCATTCCCAAACTATAACGTTATATCTAGTTAGCTGAACTTCGGATAGCTTTAGCTTAGACATGAATGAAATTCTAATAATATTGTGAGAGTTTGATGACAACGTACTTGTGACCAATTTCGTGACTTATAACATTGACAGATTTGAAACTTGTGCCTTCACTAATGCTGCAGCTGAGTGGCTGTTGACACATTCCAGATACCCAGGACATACCTGTTCAAAAAAAGTTAAAATATTTTAATTTTTTAATTAAACAAGTTAATTTCAATGATCAAATTACCTATTGCCTTCTTGTCGTCAGCCGTTTCTCCAAACAAATCTAACCTGTTTTAATTTTAAAAAAAGGAAGACATTGTTGAGCAATGTTTACTTCTGTTCTAGTTTCTAATTTTGCTTTCAATTTATTTGAATTAAAGATTTATACGTATTTATATTACCCAGATAGCAAAATTGCATGGTCCCATTCTTCTTCTCCATTATTAGCTGCCGCTTTTTTGCGATTGTCTTGCCAGACGCAAAAGTTGTTCAAATAGTCATGAATCCGACCACCAGCTTTGGATGGAGCATCCTTAGTTTATTTAGAGAATATTTGTTTGTTATCATTCAACAAAAAATTTAAATGGTATCAAATGATATACTGTACCCCGTTGTCCTCAATGACTTCTACTTTCACCAAGACGAATTTAAATCTGACTTCTAAGGAAGGATCATCGTAAATAGATTGCACCTGTGTTTTCAATATATTCTTAGTATGGTACTGTAATATTTTTTTTTACAATAATTAAGGGATTGACTTACTGAACTCATGAAAGCCAATACTAAGTCAGTTATTGCTTGATTGGAATTAGTGTCTGCCCGCTTTCCTGCCCAAATGTATAATTCGTTATCAATGAAAACTGCCGTTTCAATTGTTTTAACACTCCACTCAGTTTGCCTCGTAGCTTTAGCAATGTCTTCTGGATTCACAGTTAGAACACCTAAAATTAATTTCACAAAGATCGGCTGACTTTTTTTAGGACGTTGCTACATAGTGGATTTCAAATGATTTACAGATTTACTTCTAACTGCACAAAATGCTGTGGGAACTATGTCTTCACCAACAAGGTTGTAAATAATGACTTTGCTTGCAGCTGTCGTATCCGAACCAATTTGCCTTCTATCACGAAAACGATCGGGTACTTGATGGACGATGTATTGGTGGGATGGGGTCAGTATCATTCCTTTCTGAAATGCAGTTTGTTATAAAAATAAAAAAGCAAGAAATACCTTGATGTGAATTTGTCAAGTTGATCGTGTCATTTACTTGCAAGAGCACAAATATTTGCTATATGCACAATGCTATACTGCTGTTACTAAGCCTTACCAAACCAGCTCCATCACAATTTGAAAATGAAGCCCTGCTGCCATCGTGCGACACAACGATTCCTGAATAGAGACAATCTGGAGAATTTGCCAAACTTTCTGTTTCTCCATTGCGAGAGAAATGAAAATTTGATGAAAGTATATCTCTGAAAAAGAAACCAAAAATTTTTGTTGTCGGCCATCTCGGCTAAGATATCTGTTTTCACATTTAAGATTTTGAAAATTTTCCAGAAAGTAATGATTTAGCGAGAGACGAATAATGTCAGGCATATGTTTTAATTTGAAAATGCTACTTGCCTGTTTTTACGAAGATGAATGGAAAATTCTTCCGTTGGTGTGCTAATGTGAAGAATTGACGATGAAAGATCTTCAAGTTCAATGAATTCTTTATCATTTATTTGCCTTCTAACCCGAGATGGTGAAAATTCCATTTCACCCAATTCATAAACCGGGACTTAAATTTAATAATACATTGAATCAATGCAATATTATAGCAATCTCTACATATTAACAAATAAGAAATAATGCAAATAGTTTTAACTGTATTTAAAGGTTTGTTAAACATTTTTATTTGTAAAATGAAGATAACAGCATTTGAACTTGAAGTTAGCTCATTTGCATGCTAAGAAATTTTAAATTTTTCTGAATAAACTTTAAATCCTTATATAACTTCAGACTAAAGTCAACAAATAAAAAAATTTGCACTATACTATACCATCATCAGTATGTGAACTTCCAAAGATGAATTGATTTTCTTCATCTTTCATGATTCTGTGCAAGTATTTTGTCTGGACAAATTCCTTAATTTTAAATAATTTGTTTCAGTATATAGTGCAATTGATTTTGATACAGTAGATCCATTCATAAGTTGGAACTTACATGTAAAGGCACAGGATATCCTTGAGTAAACACAAAGTTGAATGTTAAAACAAACCATATTTTCATTCCATAGTAATGCATTTTTTAATGATGCAGTTAATACACATTAACCCTGTTGGATGCTAACTTTGCAAAAAATGATGGGAATCGGAGAATTAGCAAATATGGAAATATTAGTTTAAAATTTTCAACACTTTAGTTAGAGTTTTGTGTGGTTTTGCCTCCGTATTACGTCTACAAAAAGAGTCCATAATAATTGCCATCCGGTGTGTTATTTTTGATAACATTTTATTTTTCAGTATTTCTTTTGTCATGTTATGGAAAATATTCTGTTTGGCTGCTGTGTACAATTAGCATTAACATGAATCCTGTATATCATGCAGGCCTATTCAGTTTTGGTATTGTTGATGCAGTCTCATGCACGCCAAGTTCATTTACCAAAAAATCTATTTATTGAATTCCTTTTTTCGGTCATATTAATAATATGGGTTTTTTAGAAACATGTTAGAAAATAGTAGACTACAATATATACATGAGTAAACATCCTTGTTTCATACACGGATGCTGCTTGCAGGTTTTCATTATTCTAAATTTATTAAATACATTTTTAATAATAGTGGAAGAATAATTGATCTATACTATAATGCATATACTAGTATATCTAATTTAGGAAATCTTTACAATGAAAACCAATGAGATTTCCAATTACCAGATTTTGCTTTGCTGGATGTTAAATTGTAATGTAGGGTGGACCAAAAGATGGGTAACAACCGAAATAGGTAAATGTAATTTATTTTGCGACTTATAGGTACCACACCCTGTAAAGCAAGTAAATCCCAAGTATATAGACCATATTTGGCATTATTTGCTCAAGTGATGACAATGAGCTTGTGTAATTGGTGACTAGATGGACTAAGTCGTCGATAATGACCTGTTTATGAGGAAAATATTGGTCTACTCATTTAATAAATCAAATATTTAAATTTAACATTTGGCAATATGAAAGTAAAAGCATTTTAGTTTAATTGAAACAATTTTTTGAAAGTTCTTGGCAATTAAAAATGCTGGAGCTATTTGCTAATAATGAGAAAAAGTATGAGAAAAAAGTATTTTTTTATTATTTATTTATAAATATGTCTTAGAAATCTTTCACACTATTGTTTACATTATGTAGCCTATGTCCTGCTTTGTAAGTAGCTAACAGATAATTCAAGAGTAAACACTGATTAATAGTTAAAAGTTCAGCACACTTAAAATATGAATGGACAGTAATTAAGTGACATCAGATTATTTCATTGTATGCATGGCCTAGTTATTCTGATTGCTTATCTTTCAAATGAGAGTATAATTAACATATTACTAGGGCAGAATTTAGGTTGTTGGGCTTGATAAGAGAGTACAACTAAGATAAGGAAAGATTCTTTTAAGTTCCAATATGAAAAGCTGCCTGCAGTTTTTGAAGAACACTGAAATGAACTTGAAAAATATTTTATTAAATATTATTCCGTTTTTGTGGTGAATTGGCTGCCACCCTATTATTATGATCCTCTTCCTGTACCTGGCTACTCCCCTCTTTCATAATTTTTATAACATTACGTGGGCTATTTCCTTTAGCATGTCACTATAATAATAATCATCTGACTCTCAGACCATGAATATCATATTAAAATCTTCTTTGCCAACCTTCCTTTTGTCAGTTTTACAACTTTACATTCTGCTTCAGAACACACGTTAACTCACGGTATTTACAATAAGCACCTACTTAATTTTAAGGGTTTTCTAAGTAATTCTATCCTGTTTTTAATTTCTGACGTATTGCCAACTGCATATAAGATTTTATAAGTATAACTGTTATGTACGTAGTTCCAAGTAGAGGAAATTCGTACAATAACTCATCCAGTCGTTGAACCCCTTAGAAATACAGTCGCATAGCCATTACTGGGCTGTGACATTGAGGTCATTTCTGCTGGAACTGATCTCTTGTTATGTCACTATGTCATTGGCTACTTAATTGCTATACTAATTAATCCAGGAAATTAAAAAAGACATATTATACAGGTATGCAAGAAGTTGTAATCACCTCACACTTTGACTTATCCTTTACATTAAAAATGGAGAAAATGCTATCTTTTCCATATGTTCTTAATACAAAATTCATGTACCGGCATCGTTTAACTTTTCTTAGGGTTCCTTCAGTCAAGTGGTTACCATAAATATAATTGCAGTGTTAAGAAATGACTATAAGGGGCCATCCATTAAAGATGGCAGCAAATAGTATTTGCATTTTCGACTTCTACCTCCTCTGACTCAACATTCATCAATTTCAGTCTTCCACCTCACCCTAATTATGGCAGCATTAATTTAAAAAAATATTCACAAGTGATTGTTGACTTCAACAATCATTCAATCCCTAGTCTTCAATCTTGACGTCATTAATGGATAACCCCTAAATAAAAGGCTTGCACGAAGTTCTTTCAATCACAGCTCGCCTAATGTTATTTCTGTCAGAATTTTGCATAACTTATGTTATTTGAGCTTATTAGATCAATTCACTCTTGAGCGGTTGTCACCAGTGTTTTCTGTCCCTTCCACTATACTACTAACAACAACATGGGCATAATTTTACTCAGCAGGCTTTTTTTCAGCATAAATTTTTAATTTTGCCAAATTTGATGGGGAAAAAAAATTGTTTTCATTTCCGATCTCCAATCTTGAATCCTAAATTGAAAAAAAAAGCTTTGGGTCGCCATACGGTGAATAAAAGCTTCATTTAAAAAATGTTCAATTTTTAAAATTTTTTGTATGATGAAAATAATTGAATTGAAAGTTTGCGCTCTTTTAAAATTCATCAAGAAAATTTAGAGAAACTTTGTTCAATTATTACATTACTGCAGATTACCATCTATTGAGCATTGGCTACCACGATGCAAGAAGAAAGGATGCCCGTTAAAGCATTTTGCCCAATTCAAAAAGCTTATTTATGTACACTTAATTTATTTTTTCTGTAAATTTCTGTTGTTCATGTTGTTGTTGTAGATGCAGAGCTCAGTTGAGCCCCATCCGTGATCCATGATGCACACATGTGTTTTCCACATTGCACCTTTAAAACTGTTGACTTTTGTTGACCCATTTGTTGCTCTGGAATCAATCGCTTTGCTGACAGAGCCCTCTCCAAAGCCCTAAAATAACGTTTCATTAATAAATTATTAGCATGCAATTAATGAAAAACCATAGTAAATTAACAAATATTCTAATAAGATAAATAATGAACAAAATCTAAGGTGAAAAATATTAATGCTTCAGAAACAGTGTATACTGAACCTTTGAATGCTGATACTGTCATCCTGATCTGAAATTGTCACTCCAGCTTCACATGCCAAACGTCTCAAACACTCTTCATCTTCTTCTAAATAGCGGAATACATCCAGTCCTCCAATATCACTCGGTCTTCCTTCTCTTCTTGTCTTTATTATGTCTGGCACCATGAGACTTAGTCCAACCATTCCAACCAGTGGTACCAGTAGACTGTCCACGCTCATTGGCTGATATGGATTAGGTGGCGGATAGTAGCTATGAGGATGACCTATGGCCATTGGATGGTATGGATGCACGAAATTTGGATATATTGCTGATGGACCAGGAAATAGAAATGGCGGATAAGATGGATGCAGAGGTGGAGGAGGGGATCCTAGGCCTGATGCACTAGCCAGGAGGGGTCGGTGATGATAGCTCATTGGTCCGCCAAGAATCGATCCCGCTATTAGGGATAATCCGTCCAGAACGAATTTACCCCCAGGAGAAAGTTTTTTGTTTTCAGCAAGGTCGATTTGCTTCTGGTTGCTGGCTACTGGGATCAAGTCAAGTGGATCTGGTGATTCCAGAATGGGAGAGGGTGTTGGAAAGATAACTACGGACGATTCTGATGCACTTGCGTACCGTTTTTCACGTTGCTTCGTTGACTCATTTGCAGGAAGTTTGTCCAAAGTTTCGTTATTTAAAGAATCCAACTTTGTCTGTGTAAAATCTTCTTGGCCAGTTGATTCTTTTGGAAGTTCCTCTTTAGAGTTTTTTCCAATCGGAAGTTCTTCTAGAGAATCTGGTTGTACTGGAATAGATCTGTGTTCTGGTCTGGTCGCTCGTAAATCTTGGCTAGGATGGGATGGAAATAGCCGGTGTTCTGCTCTGTTGTAGGGGTCAGTCTTACCATATGCAGATGGGAATAAACGGTTTTGTGCTCGATTTGAATCCCAGTTAAATGGTGGAGGAGTTGATGGCGGATGAATCAGGATTGGGTGAGCGGGCAGTTGGTGGAAGAGTGACCAGTGAAGGAATGGATGAGCACTATGGGGGCGAACAACTGACCAGGGAAATCCTTGACCCCAGATTGGGAATGCTCGTATCGCACTGGCTGTATTGACAATCAGCAACAGTAGTGGTAGTAACAGGGAGAGTTTCCATCTGGTATTCATCATCAGAGATGGTGATGGACTTCTGAAAACAAATATCAACGCGCAGATATTTCAGTTTCAACAATTTGATTAAATTCTAATATTATTCCTACGTTTGCGATTTATTTAAAATGATGCAAGTATTTCAATTTCTTTTGTACATTGTTAAAATTCCTGATGTATTTTAAAAATGTGCTTCTCAATTCTTTTCTGCCAAAATTTTAATGGAGCATTAAAGGACGTAGTGAAATGAGATTCTTAATAAATGGCTCAAGACATTTTCCCCAGTTGCAGTTATTTCTGATAAACAAAAATATTAAGTGGAAGATTATTGTTAATCAAGCTACTTGAGAATTGATTATTTTTTTAAGTCTTTGAATCTTTGAAATAGACATCGCAAATAAAATAGCCTGGAATTTCTTAAAAATTCCTTTAAATTTTTGTGAAGTAGTTTCTTCATATGGAAAATTCTGAGAGCTTAATGTTATATTTGATATCATTGAATAAATTTGTAAAGTTGTCTACTTACATTTTCGTAAATTAACAATTCCTTGTAAACCCACTGTATATCGCACCACTGTATTCGACTCAAATGATGTTTTTTTCATCTCCTGTTTCAGTGAAATAACTGTTTATGGCTTTTGTGTATTATGCTGGTCAACAGCCTTTAAGGGGGTGGTACTTATCACTTCTGACTATACTGCTATAAAAATGGGTCAGAATGAAGAGTGCAATGAAATGGTATAGAACACAAGAGTGGAAAGAACTCTACCTTGCGTGTCCATCTTTTGTGCATTGTATTGCACACGAACAAAGTAAATAGATTGAATCAAGTTGTTTATGACTTGTAACTGTACTTTGCAATAAAGCAATTGGAAGATGGCGACCGTGACATTGGCACGTGCACACCCAATTCAGCGGGAAAATGGAGCGCAGTTCCCACTTCCGCTTTGGATGTGCACTGGAGTGTCCACCACATTCAATTAACAATGCAAGGGTTCATTCTAATTAGTTAGGACATGAAGAGATTTCCGTATCTAGTACTGTAGAGAATGGGTTTCTATTTTGTCATAAACTACTGTTTTGCATTTTTATTAGACTTCTTAGAAAGGACAATCTCTGGAGAGTGCTCATTTCAATTGCTTCTGGGATTGTGCATTCGCGTCATCACGTTAAGTTTGACTAGTTTAGCTCCCTTCATCCCACCCCCCAAGATCGAGACACGTCGCACATATTAATTGGTCTACACTTCAATATGGACTTTTCTACATTTAATTTCTTGACTAAATGAAACTGTCACTAACTGTAAGTCCAATCTCTGAAATCGCAAAGCCTCACCATTTTATGATTTTCATTAATGAATTCAGTTAGCTTATTAATTTTGAATTTCCTTTGGCCTCCAGCTTACAGGGCCAGCATTCTTTTCCATCATATTTATTAGTAAAAATTAAAAAGCCAAGGAATATTTAAAATTTATAAACTAACTCATTTATGTGAATTAATTATTAGAAACCATGAAGTGGGGGAAAATGGCGATTCCAGAGAGTGGCAGTTAAATTTAATACAAAATTTATTGATTACTCTTGCCAGGAATTTATTTGAAGTATTAACCAGTTTTAGTTTGTATAGTTATTTAAATGGAAAAGAGCCTCAGGAAGATAAACTTAAACATGCTGTTAGCGAAATTTTGACTTCATGCACATGTCGGTTTCTTTCCCCCCCCATTGCACATAATGTGGCAATGAACTACCCCCTCCCACAACCTCATTAAGTTTAAGTGATGATTCTCCCCTGAGCTTCTAAACAGTTACTTGTGCAATTTACCTTCACAGTAAACTCCGTCATTCTTATACAGTAGTTGAAGCAGCGAAAACAATCTTTTCTTTTTCTTATAGGCTATGAATAATATTCAAATTTGGGGAAACTACATAGGTTTTCCAAGCGTGACAGAAATGAGTGACTTACATAGTCTATTATGGAAATTTACTTTTTTTTCAAGGATGTAGGGGGAGCTTGATTGAATTATCGGATCCTAAATTTGAATGTGACCATATAGGCCTACACAGGTGGCAGTGCCTTTGCAGTTTGGGTGTTGTGGAGGAAGGAAGGGGGGGGGGGTGCGACTGCATCAAGTTTTCCACCCTTATTCCCCTCTTGTAAATCCGTGCATTATTTAAATTTCGGGTTTCCAACCAGGGTGCCATGGCTTTCCTTAAGGGTGCGGCAAAAAAATTTAGTATTTATGACCAGTTTGCGAATTTGAATTTAAATCTAAATTCAAATTCAAGTTTGAATTCAAATTTAAATTCAAATTCGAGTTTGAATTCAAATTTAAATTCAAATTTAAATTCAAATTCAAATTCAAATTTAAATTCAAATTTAAATTCAAATTCAAATTTAAATTTAAATTTAAATTAAGAAATTTAAATTAAAACTCGAATTTTAATTTAAATTTGAATTCAAACTCGAATTTTAATTTAAATTTTATTTTGAATTTTAATTTAAATTTTAATTAAAACTCGAATTCAAATTCAAATTGAAATTTGAGTTTGAATTTAAATTCAAATGCAAATTCAAATTTGAGTTTGAATTTAAATTCAAACTTAAATTCGAGTTTGAATTCCAATTCAAAGTAATTCATTATTTAGAATTTTTAAATTAAAAATTAAGGAATAACTTTTTTGGAAAAGTGCCTCATCAACTTTTAGACATAAAATCGAGTTACTAAATGCACTTTACCCCACTTTTTAAAATTTAAAATTTAAGGAGGAGATGCATTTTTAAGTTTCCATAGACTCCTAGCAAAATTTTCGGCACCATTTCTTGGATAAAAGTGGTACATTTTCCGTGGGATGCAGGACCTTAAAACAAAATGCAGATCATGCTTGGTGGATGTGAAACGAGAGATTAGTCAATGATTAGACCTAGCATGGAAAAACTTATTATAAGCATCAGCCCCACTAAATTTCTGAAGGTATATAAGTTTTGTTTCAATGAAATCTAAAAATGTAACTTATAATGCACGGAAAGAAAAGTAATCTGGGGAAGTTGGCCATTAGGGGCTATACTTTAATGACATCATTTTTTTGGGTGGGTGGGTGGTATAATGTTGAAAATGACAAAAAGTGACAGGGTGGGTGGGTGCCCAAGGAGCATAATGATGTCACTTTACTTTTGAAGTGGACCAACATATTTTGCAAACTGTTTTGGTCAGATGCATAGGAGTACCATTTGAAATAACATGTTTTATCTCTAAATTTTTCAATCGTTGCAATCATTTGTAAAGTTTTATTTGTTAGCAATTTTGTATAAATGACATGACAAAGGGGGGGGGTGGGTCTATCGAAAAGTGACAGCATAATGACAGGGGTTGGTGGGTGGTCCGAAAAATCCCGATTTTTAGTGACATCATTAAAGTATAGCCCCTGGGGGTGCCGCGAAAATAAACTGCATGGCTAAGGGTGCCGTGAGACACAAAAGGTTGGGAACTGGGGATTTAAATAATACTGCATAACCTTTATTTGCCCCGTAAGTATACTATGGCGCATAATACGCAAGTCATCAGAGATTGCCTACCTCAAAGGGGAATTTGTCCAATCGTGGAACTTTATACTAGCTGTCATTCGATATATGTAAAAATAGAGTATTAATTTTATTATTATTGAACAAGTTTCTTATATTTTCTGAATTTCAAATCGGTTTTTCTATGACATATAGGTGAATAATGCAGGGTGTCCCTAAAGTCCTACAGATAGGGCAAGTCCCAGATTTTCTCTTGATAGGCGAGCAATTTAACGTGACCCTGCAGAGGAAAAAAAAATCAAGGGGTGTGAGGTCTCAATGAGCTCCTCAAACGTGATTTTAGCGTCTCCCTGCAAAGAAAGAGCCGCCTTCTTATGTATGAACACTTTTGGAACACCATGTAGATGATAACAATGAGATTCCCTTGCAATTTTTCTGAATATTTTCTTGTTAATCTTATGTTGACATAATAGAGAATCCTGGTGTATAGGGTAAAAAAAATATTTTGGGCACATAATAAGCAGTATCCCCTCTTGCCACCCCCTGCAACCCCCCCCCCTTACCCCAGTCAAAAAAGAAAAAAACAACACACCATTTTAACATAATAGGTATCGTTGACAAATATAATCTGGTGAATTATTTATTCATAATAGAGCGTGATTTACATACTTATTCAGTTTTCCCCCATTTTGATTATTAAAGAAATACGGAAAAAAATATCCATACATGAAATTATAACCCACTATTGAAGATTCTTCATTTCAATATTAGAAAGATAGCAGTTAACCAATTTGCTATAATAATATTTTCAGTAGCCTAATATAAAAAATTACACAAGTAAATGGGTGCTTTTTTGCTAATGTTTTGAAATTCTTTCTTAATTTAACTAAACTATACTCGAATTTGCATAGGCTTTAGCACTTACATGTGGACTAACCAAGTGAAACTTTCCAAATGCCTCGATGACCCCTTTGTTTGCATGCTTGTTATGGTAGCTATTGTTGTACTGCTATGTTAAAGTATATTAATAAGTTTTTTGATTACTTTGACACTTGAAAACATATTTACCTTTAAACAAACACTTATGGTTAATGTGTAAGGCTGTCAGTTTCCATGTATACTGTTATGCACTTTCTTTTTAGTTTTTATGAGTACGCGAATTTGCTACTGTTTGCTGTTATTGCAATTACTTAATAAGTTTTGAAAATAGCCAATCCATAGAAAAGGTCAAATACTTTCTTAGTAATATTTAATATCATAAGTTTGTATTTTTGTTTATCGATAATAATATATTTTATGATATTAGTCATATAAAAGGAGCATTGAACTCAAGTATACTTTGGTTCGTGTATGATTTGACCTACAGTACTTCTCTTACAGGGTAAATTACCAGACATGACTTGCTTATAGCTAGGAAGTGAACAGAAACATTGTTATGCCAAAAAAAAAACTGTGATAATTACTGGATTTATATTTAATATATATATATATATATAAACGTTTTAAAAAAAAATCCTTAAAAAAGTTCTCATTTAGATGTTGCAGCATAAAAATTGTGCTAAATTAATACATTGTTAAAAATGCAGAACAATTTTTATTTACTTGTAGTACAGGTTTGATTAGCATTCAAATAAATACAGATTAAGAGTAATTTTAATCCTTAATTGTGATTGGGGATAGAGGAAGGAAAGGCAGTATTTGGAAAAGGATAAATTAAAACTGAAGTTGCAAATAATAATAAAAATAATAATAATTATAATAATGATTTAATTTATATCTCGTATGAAAGATGGACCCAGCCATCATTCAAGAAATAATATCGTTGTCCACAACGAATTAAGGCAGGTCGAAGGGAAGATTTAAGCATGGGTTTGTTTGAAAGGTTTACTTTGCCTTGTAATTTAAATTTGGTTTCTGGTATCT
>JAQIXP010003124.1:0-13636 GCA_034700285.1 Proteroiulus fuscus
AAAAAACTGCAGTTTAATTGAAGTCTTTTTTTTATTGGGATTATTATTTCATATCAAAATATAAGAAATTTTTTTAATAAAAGCCTAAATTTACTATTTGCACATCAACTAATAATGATGAAGGACCCCACGTGACACCTTAAATATTGGTCAACTTTTGGCAATATGACCCACCCACCTAACTGCAAATGTAATTTATGGACGGAGCCTTTGTCAGATATTTGAGAAAACCTTCAAATAGTAAAATACTATGACTTACTTTTGATTATATATGCCCCTCTTTGGTTGTCATTTCCTGCAAACGTGGAAATAATATACTGGAGGCCACTGGTTCCATGTTTTTCCTGAATTCGACATCTTCGATTAGTTCTCTCCAATGCTGACTCACCTGTAAATAAATTTTAAATAATAGTAGTTTAGAATGTTAATTAATGAAATTCAAATGTCATTTTTGCTGTATGATGGTACCACCAAAGAGTGCAGTGGCATACTTAAGAAAGTGTTTTTGTTGGAATTTAAAATAACAGTGCAGTTAGCCACTGTGATAGGTTTTTATTTTGGATAATGAAACTGTAACACTAGAAAAATAGTGCACATCCCAATTAAAAAAAACCTCTGCAGTTATGGTGTTCTGTAGTAAAAACTAAAATTTGCAGACGAGTATTCTGATTGAGTAAATCTTCAATAAAAATACAGATGACTGTCAGATATTTGACATTTTATGAGCAATTGTGAAAATGTGAAATGTTGACCTTCATGAATGACCAGTGTGAAAAACTGAAATTTGTGCCAAAATAATAAAAAATGTGCAGAAAATGGAAAAGGGGAAACATTACTACAGTGGGTTGTTTTAACCCACTCATTTCATTATTAATGAAAAACCAAAGAAGATTTTATCCAAACTTCTGTTGAAAATGAAAAGACTGAAAAGCATATAATTATTATTTTGAAAAAAAAATTATAAATTCTGAAATATTTTTTCATTTTAAGTGAAAAAATTTGATATTTCAGAAAGTCTGATAGAGGCAACAAAATGCCTTCTGTGCGATTTGAAAAAAAAATGTGAAAATATTTTTGCAAATTCTGCACAATTATGCAGTAGACTTTTGCAAGGGTAACATTCAAATTTCAGTAAATATAATTGAAAATTTAGAGCAAAATGACTGTCGAATGTCAACAAAGTTTACTAATCATTTGTCAAAACTCACCATTAAGCTGTCTCTGTGACCCACGATAAACATTCCACATTTTGCTCGTGTGATGGCCACATTGAGCCTTCGAGGATGAGTGATGAAGCCAATGCCTTTATTAGGACTCTTGGCTCTCACTGTGCTGATCACAATCAGATCCTTCTCTCGTCCTTGAAAACCGTCCACCGTGTTCACCTCAATGGTGCCTTCCTTGTCAAGCTGCTTCAGTTTGACGCTGAAACAGTTAAGGTGTATCATTAGGCCTACAAGCTTCATATGCAAATGTCTACTGTATTATCTAGAAAAGAAAGTACATTTCTTTCTCAAAATACAGGAATACATGTATTGTAGGAATTGGTTCCAAAAGTATAGGAATATTATAGGAATTTGTTTTCAAAATTATAGCACTATTAGAAAAATTTCTTCCAAAAATGTAGGAACTATTCCATGAATTGTAAACGAAAATATAGGAACTGTAATTGGAATTTCTTCCAAAAAATGGGACCATTATAGGAATTATTTTGAAAAGTATAGGGATGTTATAGGACTATTACAGGAATTTCCTTCAGAATTATAGCATTACTAGAAGGATTTCTTCCAAAATTGATAGGACTACCGTATTAAAGTAATCTTATCCTAAATTATAGGAGTAGCATAGGGAATGTCTTTGAAATTATCCCAATTTTAATAATTTCTTCCATACAAATAGGACTTTATAAGATTTTTTATAAAATATATTTTTTCTAAATGAATATATAGCACTATTTGAGGATTAAAAAAATAAAACATAAAATAAATTAGAAATAATGTAAGAATTTTTTCCAAAAATATAAGATAGAACTTTTTTGTGATGCTTTAAAATCGTATGAAATTTATAAAATTGAGGAAAATTGTCTATTGAAAATATAGACAATTTCTCAAAATATCGGAATTTGAAAAATACAGGAAATAAAAACAAGCTATACCTGTTGGCTAATTTTTCTTTGATAAGGCGTCTTTGGTGCTGATAAAAAGTGATGACGCCGACACTAAGCTTCTGCCTCGCCCCCATTGTAACCATAAGTACTTCACACAATTTCACAACAAAATCAGCCTCTCTGGGATTCGTAATGTCCCTAAGAAACATGAACAGTTATACTTCCCACACGATACTAAATTGTAGAAGTTTTGGCGAAAATTGTATTAATTCTCACCCAATTCCTGTTGACTCCTCTAGGCTGTCAATCAAGTTGAAGAACAGGTATGGAACAAATGGAATCGAATAGTACTTTCTCCCTAACTCACTGCAATTTCAGAGAAATAAATATTAAATTTCCACCAATAGACAACATTGAAGACGCCATTTTGCTTTTAACTATTTCGCAAATTTACAAGCTATTTTTTTTAGAAAATCTGTGGAACATTCTAGTTAACCACAGCAAATTTCAAATGGATCTAGGCCTATTCGGATATTTTGTTATAATTTTAACTATTAAGAGGGTCGAAACAGTCACTGATTTGCAAGTAAATGGAACGGGCAGGCGCGCAGCGAAGGGAGAGGAGGGGGGGGTTTAACTCCCCCCCCATGATCAACATTTTGTTTATGATAACCCTTTTTTTTTAAATAAATTTCCAAAATTTGTGGGGGTTTTCACCCCCAAACCTCGCCACCCTTCCCCCAATTTGTAAATCCTGGTTGCACCCCTCACCCTTCTGACCCTCTTCACTGACATGTTAACTTAACTAGGCATATTTTTTTTTGAGAATTCTGGTAAGTATTAAACTACAATATTGCAGAAATTCAACAAACAGATTTTAATAAGTCCAAACGAGAAAATGCATTGAGTATGCACAGATGTGGGAGGGGGGGGGGGGAAGTAATTATAATTTAGCTTTTAAATAAACCGCCAATATTCCAGACGTTTGGAACCATCAAGTTTCACCAAATAAGACTTCCACTAATTAAATAACGGTGAGTTATAATAATTATAGTATAATTTTGAAGTGTTACCTTGGCTTTTAATAACAATTTGGTAAGTTATTAAAAGCCAAGGTAACACTTCAAAATTATACTAACTCGTACTTATTTAATTAGTGCAAGCCTTATTTGGTGAAACTTGGTGGTTTCAAACGTCTGGAATATTGGCGGTTTATTTAAAAAGTTAAAATAAGACTACTTTTTATGAGAAAATATTCTTCATTTCAGTATTCAGTAGAGTTGGGAGAATATCAGTTGGGTGCACAGCACTTCGGTGCGGGCCTTCGGTGCGGCCAAACTTCAAGTGCAATGAAAGGCATTTTTGCGAGCCATAATTAAGGGTGTCATTAGATATAAATACAAACTCAAATGACAATAAACCAGCAATTGCAACATTTTATAATGCAAAACTGAGGAAAAAGCAGGGAAACTGTGGTTTTTCCACCATTTTACATCAGAAAAATGGCATTTTCTCCAAAAAAGGTATTTCAGCAAAACTGAAGATTTTCGTAGTATTTTATCAGGAAAGCTATGAAAGTTTTTATTAAGTTTTTCATCTGAAAAGCTAGAAATCGTGCAACTCAATTGTGCAATATATTCCGTGAGGAAAAGATGGGCTAACATTTTCAATGGCCAGTTGGGCAACAGGCTAGAAAATCCATCCCTGAATATAATACAAAAAAACTTCCATATTTTCCATTTATTGTTAAAACAAGAAGTAAATGCTGAATGCCAGATGACATTAGAGGTAGATTATAGTAAAATGGGAATTTGTTAAAGCAAGCATGAGTTTTTCGCAATTCCATATTACTAATTACGGTGGCATGTATACACCAAGTGTCGCCGCACCAAAATGACTGCACCAAAGTCATACTCCATAGAGACTTTCACCAAACTGTCCATAAACCATAAATTTCTGCTTCAAAAGCATGTTTCCCTAAACTAGGTACAGCATGAAAAATAAAAAAAAACGAGAGGTAATTTTTTGCATATCCTGAAAATAAATTTTTTGGATTAAGTTCACCATAGTTTTCAGTTATAATTTAAGTTAAATTAAGTCAATACATAAAGGATATTCCAAAAATGTATCCATTTTTTCCAAGTGCAGGTTACACTTATGAGTTAGTAGAGAATGTTCCTTGTGGTCAAAATGCAGATAAAATCGGGCATTATTCCCAAAATCAGCATCACGAGCACAAACCATCGGCATATAATTTTTTTAAAAAAAGAAGAAAAATTTCAGTTGTTGGCAAACACTTACTGGTGAGTTCGGAGTCTGTTTCGGTAAAAGGCTTTGGACGGATAAAAACAGAGCTCTGGGTGCATCCGGTACTGCATGTCTAACATGACAACAGGATTCCTCGGCTTAGTCGAAAAAAGATTATACAGTCTCTCAAACAGTGATTGGCATAAATCCTTCTGACTCGCTTTCTAAAAAACATAATGATAAAACATTAGTTAATCCTTCATTATAACCAGTAGCGGTCCCAGGAAAGTGGTTTGGGGGGAGCGGGGGCAATCAGTATAGCTGCAGATCGCTCTTCAATATTGTGTGGCGGGACGCTTCTGGGGGTCCGACCCAACAAATTGTTCTAAAATTTTAAGTAGGCAAAAATTACGTTTTTGTACATCATTCCAAAAAGTATTTACTCAAAATGGCGCACAGGCGATTTTCTTTTGCTCAAAAAACACAAAACTGGGCTAAAAATCACCAGAAGTGCCTATTTTGCCATTTGCCAGGAGTGCTTTTGGGGAAAGGGGGAAGGGGGTAGAGAAGCGATCTCCTCGGTCGCTCTCCTTCCCCCCCCCTTCCCCCGTGGGACCGCGCCTGATTATAACAACTCTCAAGGTACGTGGATAGTGGTATCATGGCTGATTGAATTAGGCATTTCATCAAGGAATCAATTAAGGCATGTGGGGAAGCAGGGGAAAACTGCTCTCCCCACCTAATTTTGTGATATAATTTTTAAAATGTTTATCTCTAGCCTTGAACATTTTCGAAAAGAATTTGCTTAAAAAATCTTTTATTTTTACATAACATTGACTGCTTGCTAGGCTCGTCACCACTAATGTAAATTGTATTATTGTACTCTACATGTTATGTAACCTAAACCAAAAATTACTTCACAGTTAAAAATGTGTAAAAGTATTCTTTTCCTAAAATTTAGGGAAAAAAATTTCAGAATAATTTCCCACCCTGGAAGGGTGGGGGCGCTGCCCCTTCAACCCATACTTCCAACGCCCTTGCACTTATATGCCCACTGTTCCGTTGATTTCCCCTTGCAGAAATAATTTTGATTTTGAAGCATTGATTCCCTAGTTGCAATCTTGTTGAATGCTAACCAGAATAGCAGTTGGGAGACATGTTCATTAAATTATTTACCCAACTATGACAATCTAAATAGGATCTCACCAAGTTACAAATTGTGATTTGTTAGAAAATGCATTTCATAAAAAGTAGCCATTTTCGCAGGTATTTTTTGCACCAGCAATGGAACTGGAACATGCCATTTTGGCGGTCTTGGTTATATAGGCCAGTGTTCATGGTTACCATAAATCCCTCATTAGCCATTGCATAAAAAAAATATAATACATTTTTTGGAATGCAATACACATAAGTAATCCATAAATGATAACGGGAAGCCAAACCAAACACTTTCAACGATTTAATAACATAACTACCAGATGACACCATTAATATCCCCTTAATATGGTTAAACAATGATAAAATGTAGCCACCCTTGTATTCTGGAAAAGTAATGAGTTCTGAATAATGGACTCCCATTAAATAACTAATAAATACATTAGCCTTACCCGAGACAAAACAGTAGCTGGTAATTGCTTCGGATCACCAACCAAAACTAGTTTGTTCACATTGAATTGTAATGGTATGAGTGCCTCTTGTTCAATACACTGAGTTGCCTGTAAAAGTAAAATTTAAAAAAAAAATCATTTTTGGTTATCAAAATAGGATGAACGATGAGGTTGAAAACGCAGAACCCCAGTAAATATAACCTGCAGTTTTTTTTCGAATTTTTTTGCAGTTTATTTGCAGTCTTATACTGGAGATAAACTGTAGTTTTTCTGAACGTTAATGAAACTATAACATACATAATTTGTGTAGTTTTTCTGTAAAAAAAACGTACAAGTTTTTTTCCTATAGTTTTTCTGCATTTTTTATACAGTATTTTTGTTATTTTTCTGCAGTTTATCTGTATCACTAGAAATAGCGAATGTAGATAAATGCAAAAACACTGTGGAATGATTAAAAAAAAAATGTATAAAAATTGCCAAAAAACTGTAGGAAAAAAAAACTTGCACTTTTTTTTTTACAGAAAAACTGTACAAATTATGTAGGTTTTTGTTCAATAAACGTTCAGAAAAACCTAGTTTCTTTATTTATCCAGCTTCTAAAACTGCAATTTCTCAAGTTTGTGTCCGAAAATACAACAGAATTTATGCAATTTTAACATTAGATAAATTTTTTTTTACAATTATACACCTAATTTATCTTTTACAACGATATATTCTTTTAATTAGCATTCTTTTATTTGTTATAAGAAAGAAAAATCATCATTAAATAAATAAGTATAAGTTTTTTTGCAGTAATATTATTTATAAAGAGGACACAGTATTATATAGTTTTATAGTGTTCAACTGACTATCCCTTATACAAAAACTAGTCCACATTATTTGTTAAAAGAGATTTAGATTAATTTCATAAATTATCTACTTTATCTGACCCAAAAATCGTGATTTAAAACGATCTTTTTTCATTAAATCATGATTTTCCGACCGAAATCCAAACTCGATGAAATTGTAATTTATGACACAGTAATATTGCCAAAATCATTAATTTCTAAATTTGGAATTAACTATGAAATATTACTTTTCAAGACATCACCATTTACAAGACATTTATTTTGTCGCAAGATTTATCTAAAATGCAGCAACTTAATCTGAATTAACCAAAAATCACGGTTCAATAAATCTAGATAATTTTTTGTAACCAAATGTCCCATATTTCAAACTGACCTCATCAATGATGCATATAAATGAATGCTGATCAGAGTTCAGGAACATCTCCATTCCATGCTGAGTGCAGCTTCCAAGTGTGGTGGCAATCACATCGGCATTTTTTAAAACGACTTCGCGCCTCTCGGTATACATACGTTGGTGGTCCTCGGGTCCCATATTTTTCCACTAGTTATAATTCAATAAAGCTTCTAGATTATCTTAGGCATATATGAAAACCCAACATTTGTTAAAGATTTTACAAGATTTATATTAATGCAAGTTTTAATGAAAATTTATGAGAATGACTTACAGACTGACAAAATTTTATGTAGATTGAACTTAATTTTTAAAGGTGTACTTGATTTAAAAGGATTGTACGACACCTCGTCAAAATGTAACGTTAAATGCTAAATGTAATTGTCAATTTACCCTTCCCTTGTTTAATACATTGGTAAAGCAGCATATCTTTGTACATACCATACGCAATTTATCATTGGCTAAACTCAAGTGATGTTCAATCCTTCCCAAATCTGACCTCACTTTCTGGATTTCCACAGGATTTCCTTTCCTCAAAACCAAGGTTTCCACCTTCTGCTTTAGTACATTCCTGCTGGTAGTCAACTTTATAATTTCTTCATTGTACACTCTCTCTCCAGAGTCTATAAATTTTAGAAAAGTTTTAGTTGTACAAAATGAAAAACTTTACTTGCATATCAGTAGCGTTTGGTTGGGTTACCAACCAAAAAAAAATTTATCTACATTATTTGAAGAAATAAATGTAGATTAATTTCAAATCTACATTGCTTGGCCCATAAATCATGTTTTTGGAAATCACAATCAAAATGTTCATGGAATTGTGATTTAAGAAATTTTGATACATGTGTATTGGTGAAATTACGATTTTGAGAGCGAACTTCAAACTCGATGGAATCTTAATTAATGAAATTGTGATATTGCCAAAATCATAATTTACCAAATTTGTAGATTAGAAATGAGCAGAAATGGTGATTAAAAAATGAAAATTACGATTTTTAGGTCAATAAGTGGCGGCAATATTTGAATTTACATTACTTTCCCAAAGCTGGAAAACATTTTGTAATTTGCAATTCCCAAATTTTCAGTTTCGGGATCACCAAAATCCTGAAGGGATCAGGATCCGTATCAAACGCCATACGAGATGCAGCCTTCTACATCGCGTTCCTACCATTTGCTATGTTCCTTCGAACTATGCTGTCCACGCTATAGGGTTTCACCCGTGTGGACATGCAATCTGGTTGGCCTACACGAACCAGACGAAGTTTTCTGTTGTTGCCCAGCGCATCTTTGATATCGAGTAACCGACATACATCCTCATCGATGGCACCATTTGATGGGGCACACAATAGGATACTTGGTGGCTTTTTGTCCTTCACTTGCGGTCCCTGAATTCAAAAGAAGCCGCTAGTCAATACAATTTACAAAACTAATGTCAAACTAACGCTTATGTATACATAGATGTGTTTCATAATACGACGAATTTACTGCACTTTTATCATCAGATAGGCAGGCAGATATTCAGCAATTTACTGCGGGAAGTGTCCAGTTTGGAATAAAATATAAATGAAGTACTTACAAAGAGTAGTTGAGCTACCAAACCAGCAACAAGGGTTGTTTTTCCAGTTCCAGGAGGACCTTGCACGAGACAAATCTTTGGAGCTTTGTCCTTTGAAGAAACAGTTTCCGTTATCTTCAATATGATGTTGCGCTGGGTGTCGTTGAATTTCAAATAACCCTGAATTTTTTAAATAGTAATATAAAATTAGCTACAGTCACACAAGCTCACTCACAATGTCAGCTACATTCATCATTATAAATAAAATTAACCTTGTAGTTTTATGCTCGTAGTAAGCTCAGTTGACATACTTGGTTAAAAACACATGTATGGTCAATCTCAACTAAAATTTCAAATCAAGTCATTTGGGTGACGTTATTCAGATAAGTACCTTTCTTCATTTGTGGGCAATAATTAGCAGCGTCTCACGAAGTTTAGATACAAATTAGATGTTACTTTTCTATTTAGAAATTATAGGGATATTTCATTCAATAATATAAGAATGTTCTCTAAATTTATAACCAATTAAATTAATTTTATACAAAAATGTAGGAATTTTATCCCAGCATACTAAAACATAGGCATTTTATATCAAAATTTAGGGATTTTATCCAAAATTTAAGAATATAATGGGAATTTTTCTCAAAAATAAAGGAATATAATGTGAATCTTTTTTATAGAATATAATAAAATTTATGGAATTTGTCACAAATTATAGGAATAATATTGAAATTTATTTCAAAATATAGGAGGAATATTATAGGAATTTTTTTCCAAAATATAACACTTTTATAAAACATCTTTTGTCAAACTATACAAATTTTAAAGAGAATTATTTCTAAGACCTAAAATATTAGAATTTTTTTCCAAAAATATAAGAAAATTATAAATTTTTTTTGCAAAATTACATGAATTTAATAAAATTTTAAAGAGATTACATTCCATATTGCAAATAGTGATAAAACATTCAAAATTTTTAAAAAGTATCAAAATAATGGTTAATTTGTTCAATTGACTTGGAAAATATCTCAATTCCATTTAACCTTTCCATGTTAAGCATAAACACTCATCTATCCATCTACTATTAATAGAGCGGGAAATGTCTGTATCACCTAGCTCCGTAACAATTGAGAATATCCTACTTCGGTTTTAATTTGATCCCCGACCCACATTTCTCAAAAATTTCAAGTTAAACATTTAAAAAAAGATTGATTTATATACAAAATAGACTTAATGCTTAGAATTTTTGGCATTTGCACGTTTGCTTTAGCTACACATACAAATTGAACAATGGCACATGTAAAATTTCTTTCAGAAGTCGCCATACATATGACAACTGTTATTTCCCTGCAGTTTCCCTTGACACGTTACGATCTCTACGGTCATCGCCAATACTTTTGAAACATTTTTAAATTTTTTGTTTCATAAGCATGTTATAATTAAGTAGTTTATAGCTTGTTCACCAGGAACTAGATATTAACGGATGAGGACATTTTTGCTACTGTCATTGAAAATATTAAAAAAGTAAAGCACTTTAACTTACCAAATCTAGCATAGTTCTTGACTGGGCGAACCCACTGAGTGTACACAACTCGATACTCGGATTTAGAATAGCAACGCCAAGACTCGAAGAAGAACTACACTGCAGAGCTTGAAAAATGCGCATTTGAGGCTTTAAGTAGGAAACCATCTTCAAAACAAATCGTGAAACAAAAAGAAAATAATTAATACTCTAGGATAAATCAGAAATATGTAAAAATAAATAAGCAACCACACAACGAAAAAAAAAGTTGAAAAAATAACATGAGAATTACCCTCCCCATATAAAAACTTTTAAGGTAAAAAGGCAATTGTTATCTCTGTTCCCAAAGTTTTTGAAAAAAAATCGTAATCTCTGTCCTCATAATTTTCCAAAAAAAATATAGAAAATGTTATGGCTGCCTCTCAGATTTTCAAAGTAAATTACTGAAATCACTATCCCTGCTCAAAATTTCCGAGCGAAAAATAGAAGTTGTTATGCATGTCCCCAAAATTTACAAATTAAACGTTTGAAATCATTTTATCTGCCAAAAAGTTTCCAAAAAATTTATAACTTGCTATCTCTATCAAAAATATATATATTTTTTTTAAATATGGATATTGTTACCTTTGATCGCAATATTTTCGAAAAATAATAAATATGAAATTATCAGCTGTCACCAATTATAAGGAATAATATGGAAATTGATATGTCCTCAAAATTTTCTAAAAAGAGTTTGGAAATTGTAATGTCTGCCCACAAAATTTTCCAAAAAAAACCAAAAGCATTATCTCTGCCGAGAATTTTCGAAAAAAAATAAGTTTGTTACGTATGCCTCCAATATGTTCAAATCGTTATATCTGCCAAAAAGTCTCAAAAAATTATGGAAATCGTTATCACTGTTGCCAAAATTTTCAAAAAAAAATTATAGAAACGCCATCAACATTTTCAAAACAAAATATTGAAATTGTCATCTCTGCCCAAGACTTTAAAAAAAAAAAAAATGAGGAAAGAGTCACCTTTGCCTCAAAATCCCCAAAGTTGTTGATAGTAAAATAAGGAAATCGCTATCCCTTCTCCTAAATTTTCAAAGAAAAAATTTTACCCCCTTCCCCTCTTGAATTACCTGTCTTCCTGACATTATCTACTCCCCCTATAAATGTTACAAATGCCTTTGAGCATGCTATGTCGTTGAACATTTGCAAAATACAAAACAATCCTGTTACGAGACTAATTTACCACATACCTCAAGAGTTAAGGGCCTTTTCTCACTAATGGTCTGATGCATGAATTTAGTTTGCAAGACATATTTCAAAACAACTTGTTTGTCCTTGTGTTTTGACGCCAATTGTTCTGTAAAAGTATGGTGAGAAGAATAAGAAAGTACATTCTACTTGCTTATTAGTGAATGAGAGAGCAGAATGGTACAACTCGGAGCGCAATACTGACGTAAAAGCAGTGGAAAAGAACCGTCTCTTTTAAGCCAGTTCAGCGAGACTCTGTGGCACGCTTCGACATGAGCAAAAACCTTGAGGATTGAAAGTCCACGTTTATCAACTTCAGCTTTAGGTGTATCGTGATTAACAGGTACCTCCAGGACTGCAAGCCAGCCATCCTGAGGAAATCGACCCAATTTATCTTCCTCCTCAGAAATGACACCTGAAAAAAAAGACAAAAATTGAACAGATAAATTCTGTTCCTCTTTGTTGCTTTAGTGAAACAAATATTTTAAATTCTTTTTTTTTGGATCGATACATAATTAATGCCTTTATAAAAGAGTTTAAAGAGACAGTTTCACCACGAGGTGTTTTTAAAATATAGGCCAGTTACAGTTGAAAACGGAACAGTAATTAATATTTACATTATCTAAGGCATGCCATAATTCAGAAATCATCCCTTTTCTTAAATACAATGGCAGTTACATGTTCCTATTTCATTTGCAACGGTACGGCATCATAAACTGGTTATTTTTATCAATTAAACAATTGAAACTGTTATGTATTGCTTCCTTCTTCTTTATGGGATATTTATGGGGTTGCATTGTACAAAATTATTGACATATTGGCTGAATGAGATTTTGAAATGAAACAAGATCACCAAAATTACATTTTGCAGAATTCAATTTCTTTTAACGGGGGAGTCTCCTCCTGATAATGAGATATTAACCCCTTACCAAAATCCATCATGATTGTAGGGGTAATGAATTGAACTGAATACTGCCTATACTGAAACCGAGTTAAAGAACGGCGTAAATATCCCACCACTGGCCATTACAAGTAGTGGGATATGTATGCCGTTCTTTTGCTCGGTTTCAGTATAGTGCTCATCACATTTAATGTTAAATGATTTCAAATTGAGTAAATTACCTACTATACTACAAGGCTTATTGTAGCCTTTCCTGTTTGGCATTGGTCACATAGGGTGAGTTCAACTTGCATAAAAGGTTTAATTAATCTCAACTATCATTTGTGATGCTTTAAAACCTTATAAAACTTATAGAAATGAGTTGGTAATAAGTTGGAAATGAGTGAGTAACAAATAAGAAATAGACAAAAATTGCCAAAATAGATTTCTCAGCACTGAGAGGACCACCCATTCATTACACAAGCAATTCTTGTACAGAAATGAATTAAACTGTTTTTACCAGCACAATGAAAAAATAGGGTTTGAGGTGCAGCTACAGAAGTATCGTGCTGAATCCTGGCCAATGCCAACTGCATGGCTGGACACGACTGCCTTTTCAGCTGCTGCCAATCCTGAGTTATCTATAAATAAAAATGTTTATAATGCTTGAAGGGAAAGTCTTACCTTAAAACAAGTCATTTTTAAATTAGCGTCAAACAATAGATGAGAAAGGCATTGATATTTATATTTCCAGCAGACTTGCTATTATTTGGAATCATGACTTTTTCTAAAATACAAGGACAGCGACGTACATTTCACCGCTGTTTTATCATTGTACCACTGTTTATATCACAATGCCCAGTGCCCAGCTGTTAAAGCAAAACCTAAATCCCGACTATGGTTTCCCCCAAAATTGAAAATGAATTATTTGAAAAAGTACTAGATACTCCAGAGCCGTCATATAAGTGGTATCTGTTCAAAATCCTAACTCTTATTTTGAAAGTTAAGACATGGAACATTGCAGTCCAACACTGTTTGAAAAATTCAATCCTCTCATGATAACGAATGTAATGCACTGAAAGTTAGTACTAAACTAATCATCCAGGAAACACCAGTGCATGTACTAACTCAAAAGGCTGGTACAATGACACCACAGTTTCTCATTAGGGAGGTTTCGTAGCCACATACGTGGAACGTGGCGCGAGCTTTTTCCGTGAAGAACGTTCGAAAAGCGGCAC
>JAQIXP010003125.1:0-13635 GCA_034700285.1 Proteroiulus fuscus
CTGCCCCCCCCCCCAAATGACGTCGCTGTACATTACTACAAAAAAATGACTAAAAATGGCGCTGCAGACAAATTTTTTGCTCAAAAAAACTCAAAATGGGCTAAAAATCACCAATTGTGCCTAATTTTCCATTTTATTTAATTTTATTTAGATTTTCCAGATACAAATTAAATTTCCATGACATTTCCCTGACATTTCCAGGTTTTCCAGGTGGCCAGACATCCTGGCTTATGGAGGGGCACATTCTTATGTATCAATGACCCTGGGCCACTGAAAACCTAAAGCCTGCCCTGCTTCTTGGCTTCACATGTTATCTATGCAATCAGACTGATGCAAAGCATATCTGTTATTGACTTACATTGCAAGTAAACTCAATACTGTCTACTCACTGTTATTGGTTTCAGTTATCTTGTTCCCTCATGGTGGTGCGCAAATATCACAATCACGTTAACAATATTTACCATCTTGTCTGCGCCAACCGACAAAGACCCTAATCAACTGTTCAATATGAAAAACAAAGATTACAGCGTACAAAAACAATCACTCTTGTACTGATACAAGCTGTCTTGCACAAAATACATTCGGTATCAATTTCAAACCTCTTTTGCATGCCATCATGAGTCTTCAAGTTGGCTTCGTCCTGGCAATGTTTGCCGCCCTGGCATCGGCGTTGCCAAACCCGCACGGCCAAGCTGACCAACAGCCGAAGCAGACCGACTTCTTGACTGCGCCGCAGGGCCAGAAATTATATCCATACAATCCGTTTATCGCCAAGGACAATGACATTAGTCATGAGGTCAACGAGTGTGTCGTGCAAGGTACCACATATCTTTGCGTGTATGGAGATGAAAGCTACTTTGGGTTTTACAATGTCGATTTCGGCACATCCGGTCCGAAGGAGATCTACATTGAAGTGGCTGGAACCGTTCCGTTGCAAGTGACCTTCTATCTAGACGACCCCAAAGTGGGCATCAAGCTCTTTTCAGTGTCTCTTCCCAGTTCCTCCACACTGGAGATAGTTGACCGAGTTTACGCAAATGTCACCATTAACCCTCCGATTCAAGGAACTCATGATCTCTACCTGACAATCGACGACAATTCATATGGATATGTACCACCCCTCTGCCTCTTTGGCTACATTCAATTCTACGAACTTTGAACGTAGTGAACTAGAACTTGAATACCGAATCTAAAACGCAAGTTTAATTAATGTTAAATTCTTACCAAATATCAGCCGCAACTGAATGTCCTGTGTCCCTCAAGATAAGGAAATCTTTCCCATTGAAAAAGAGGGTTTTCAATAGGAAATCCTGTCTTGCTTAACTATACGACCTTACCACAATTTGGGATCCACTGCATGTACATCACTTGAGAGAAGTTAACTTTTTCCATTGACTAACTGGCTTTTCAGTAGCAAATCTAACCTTCTTTGCAGTATAATGGCAGAGATGGAATGAATAAGCTCTGTAGTCATTCTACAATTTTACATGTTCCAAAAGTCTTTGTGAGATAGACTATAAGAGAAGATAATTTTTCCCACTGAAAATGGAGTTTTTTAATTGAAAATTAAATGTCGATGGCTTAATTCGGAAGTAGCGAATGAGCCAAAAGTTGCTTCCGAGATAATAGCATTTTTATGGAAAAAATGTATAATTTAGAAATAAACAATGTAAAAAGGGTAAAACTTATTGATTTAGATAAAACAAAATATATATTTTATAGGGAATGTGCTAATTTTTGTAAAATAATTAAATTAGTAAATTAAGGGTTAGTTTCTCCAACATCAATTAAGTTTTAATCCTGGATTATCATGATCATGTGACTGATTTTGGCCAATGAAAATTCAGGAATGTAAAGAAAATCTAAGATTAACATTAATTAAATTTTAACTTGTTGGAGAAACTGGCCCTAATTGTCAGCCATTGTAGTAGAAGCCATTTAGTATTCAACATAGATGGCGCCTTACATTTATGGCAGATAACATGGACCGCCATTTTAGTGCGTGCTAAATGGTATTTGAAAGTTTTTCATCATAGATGGCGCTTTACTTTAGATAGAAAGTTTTTGGTGGCCATTTTGTTTCATACTTTTAAACCAAAATATGAAGCAAAATGGCCACCAAAAGTTATCGTGTAAACCAGTTATATTTGAAAGTTTACTTTATTCTTTTAAGAGAAAATATTCCGTTATTCCGTGTCATCCCGTTTTGCCTTTTCCCTTTTCGCCTTTTTCCATTCACTTCCATGTTAAAATTCAAAAACTATGATTCCCCTTTCGCCTTCAATTTACATTAGTAAGATAGGATAAGGCGAACCGGGAAAAGGCGAAACGGGCCGTAGCCAAATATTCTAGAGAAGAAATGTCAGTAACTTTTTTTGAAACGTGATTCCTCGGTCTTAGCGCCCATTTATACTTCTGCTTAAAAATATCACGTGATTCCCATTGTTTCTAGTTTTTGCAATTTGAAACTTGAATTGCAATTGAAGAAAGAATCACGTTGGTTCTGCTCATTATTCGTAATTAGAACTGTGCAAAAACCAGTTAACAAATTATAATGACCACAATAATGTACAGTCTCGTAAAACTTTTGGCATAAATTTAAAACACAGACAATTAATTTATAGCCAAAAAAAATATAATAACAGAGGAAAAATAATAATGGAGTAGGCCATTTATTATTACGTGCTAAAACAATTGGTCTGGGAATTATATACTGCAAAGAAATAGGCCTAACTATTTAGGATTCTGATATTAGATAAGATTAAGGATACTATATTTAAAAGTGTGTTTTATGTTTGAAAATCCTTTTGGTGTTTTACTTCGTGGACAGCACGTGCTTGCCTATGGACCGTGGCCAGGTTGGGGTTGGGTCAGTTTTCTTTGTCTTTTATTTTTCGGAAACACCTTGTTGAGAAGTTTAAATGGAAAAAAGAAAAGACCATCTGCCATGGTCCATGGCTGCTTTTGCTTGTGTTGGTTTTTAATGCCTGTCACTATTTCAATCTAGGCAAGTGTGAAATTCAGCTGTTGCATGTGTTGTTTATGCAGGCTGTTAATTCTTTTAAAAAATCCACATTCGTAGAATTACCTGGACACAAATGAATAATTCACAAATAAACAATTATAATAATAACATGCCAATGAATCTCTGTAACATTAGCACTAATGTCACTAATGGGAACCCATGCATTGAATTAGGGTGCAGGATTGATTTGAATCTATTTAAAGCATAAGCCTTTTTTAACTCAAAGAATGGAAACCTAAGGATGATTGTGAATATTTTTAAAGGGAAAAGTCTCTTATCCTAACGAGTAATTTTTAAATTAAATTCAAATAATTGTTGAGAAGGGCATTGATGTACATAACTTACTTCCTGCTGTAGCCATTTCAAGAAAATTATTTTTCTACTAATTCACACTAATGGGGATCTACTGTATATTTGCAATTTTTTTAAAAAAATACAAAAGCATTTATAGACTGTATGTAGGTTGCCTTCTATAACCATTAATGGTAATTAGCAAAATCAGTGAAACATTAATTATAATGCTTGATCAACCATAATCCTTGGCCATAAGCAAGGAAATGGATCCACTGGTCCTAATTGGTCATTTACTGGACTTACCATCAGTTAAACGCTATCACTGACCAACATTTATTTACTGCGGAGTTGCATTTAATAAAAACAAATAGGCCTAGGCTATCTAAACTGAAAACCCTGTGTTTCATAAACACTGTAATTAACATTGTATTAATGCTAAACCTATATATATATTTTTTTAAATCATGATTTTTCGTGATATTTTTTTTAGCCTCGGTTCCATTTACCATGCATTGTATTGGCCTAGTAAGATTGAATTATTTTCTTACCATTGCATTGTGGAAAATTCAAGCATTATATCATCATTGTATGTAGACCTACTAAAATTTACTATATGACAAGGTAAAAATAGTCAGCATATTGCATAATTTTTTTGGGAAAATCAAACACCTAATGGTTCTAATGCATGGATTCATTTTGGGACCGAATTTCATGGGCATGAGAAGACAGATTTTAAAGCTTCTTTGGAAATTTTAAAAGGAAGTCTTTTGGAAAATGAAAGGACTTTGTGAGAATAGACCCCTTTTCATATGATGGCGCCGCCAATATCTATCCTTTGACCTCGCTTGTCATTCATTTTAAGGTGGCCATTTTTCCTCTCATTGGACATCACTGCATTCTGCATTGAATGCTATTTCAACGAGAGGTCCAGCAATGAGTAGGCCTTATTCTGGTCAGCCGCAATTAACAATCCACCCCATTGACCCTTTAGTGCCCTTTGAATTTCTCAATGCCCTCTTTTGAATTCAGGCATTAGGAAGTTTTTGGCAGCCATTTTATGCATTTATTTAGTATCAGTATAGTGACTCAGATTCAGAGATGTACTCATATACCGGTACCGTAGACTAAAGTATAGTGTAAATTAAGAATTGGATATTTTTTTTGATTTTGAGGCCATTTTGTTTTTTTGAAAGGAATACCGTATAGGCCTATATAATTTTTTGTTTTTTAATTATGGGTCTGTGTGTGTTGTTTGCTAATGCATTCGCATGCTGGTGTTATAGCCAATTAAAAACAGCAATTTTCCGCATTGCAATTGCTAATTATTTCTCATCATCTCCCTGTATTGTCTTTTTATTGCGACATTTTTAATAGCACTTTCTCACCGTCAGTTTCTCGCACAGTTTTACGTTTTATAAACACAATCACGAAGATTTTAATGCTAGTTTTTGTGTCTATTCCTTATAAGAATGCAGTATATAATTAAAAACAATTATCGAGAATGTGCTGGAGTATTTAGGCATAGGCCTACTTGGGTTCTATTTTGAAAAGTCCACAAATTTTTTCTTTCAAGCATATAAGTTTCTGAATTCTGTGACATCACATAAGCGAGCATGCGTGAATCTGGGTGGGAATGAAATGGGGTCATCTGGGGTTAACCCCCCTTCCCCCCCCCTTCCCCCTCCCTTATCGCAAGTCGAAATATCTAGCCTTACTGGGTCTGTATGCCTATTTTATGAAAACTTTCATTGTTCAACAAAAGAGTGAACTAAAGAAAGTAGGCCTACAGTAGAAAACAAACCAATAACTAAAAGTTATTTCAACACAGTTTATTACATCTGTCCGATATTTTGGCAAATCTTCCTACATTTTGCCCATTATTTATAATTTTGTGCATATTTTATGTCACTATAATTATTTTACAAGGATTTAACATCACCAATTAAAGTTGAGGTCTTGAAAGTTGAACTCAAACATTTTAGACCAGGAAAGTGTATACATTGAACAGAAGTAGTTTACTATTTTATATAAGATAATCTATATTATTTTATTAATTTTCAATGTATTAATTGTAATAAGGTTGAATATACTCTCAAAAACATGTTCTATTCATATATAGGCCATTTTAAGAACTATATTGTGCGCCAATATTTTTTGACCCTGGACCCGCCACCTAGCGTCAGTTTTATTTTCATCGTTTGCAGTTGTCAGATATGAGGTCTTCCATTGGCTCTCTGGGGATAGCAAACTGTGGGTTAGGATTCGTCTGCTGCTGAGATCCTAACTTATTGCTTGTAGGTTTGGGTTTTAGAAGTACACAAATCCTAACCTTTATACATGAAAGGGCAACTGCAATCGATGAAAATAAAACTTACACTAGGTGGCGGGCCCAGGTCTAAATTATTGGAACAAATTAACTATATACATGTTCTTTGTATGTTTTCATAAAATGTTCTTATATTTAGTGTAAATATGAATATATAGTACAGCAGACATTTTAATATAGGCATAAGATTATTTAATTCCCTATTTCGTTGATCAGAGCATTAATGATCCAAACTTTGTATGAATTTCGATTAGAAATGGATTGGAAATGTGCCAACTGTATATGTGACATTTATAGTATGCAGAAGTTATAAAAACACTAAAAATATAATTTTTTTAATACGTGAACAACCTTTTATCTATTTTATTAGTAGAGAGAAGTATTCAATTAATTGATATCAATCACTTTATATATAGGTAACGATAATAATGATTACAGTGGAACGATAGGATTGTTTTCGTTATTAAACTGACTTTTAATCTTAAAAAAAAGTTGGTATAAGTTAGTTGTTCAAGGCTAAACACACGCGTGATGGGTTTTTTTTAAGACGGTTAATTAGCATACAGGTGCGAATGTCTTTTATATAAAGATTAAAGAGTATATATTATAAGGGAAAAACGACCAATTACTCCAGGTAGAATATTCATTAAAGAATGAGAGGATTTTTACAATATTATTATTTTTATTAGTCTAGTCACGACACTCGCTTCTACATTTACTCCAATCTCTATTTTGGAAAAATATATTAATGGGAAAAATGAAAAGAAATATTTGGAAGCTGACTTTGCATGATGCTTTTTTGGCTTATTGGGAAATGCATGGACACTAATGACATGTACAACTAATTGGTATCCTTGGCTTTTATAAAGGTATCAAGGTGGCTGTAGTTTGTAACCCTTGAAAACATGAAAATTCAACGAGATAGCAATACATACAAGAAAATTTTAAAAACAGACTCAAACTCAGTTTGGCTCACGGTTTCCTTGATAAAGCGCAGCGACCTCTGTGGAAGTATTTGATTACTATTAAATAAATCCTCAGTTAAAGGCATTTATTACTGTGGTACAGCTTACGAGGGACTGTTCAAGTATTACGTAATGCATTTTACTGAAATTTGAAGATCCCCACTCCTTACTGTTTGTGTCACTTTTATAATGCTGGGTTTGTTCCACAGTAAAAATGCAGAATTATTTGCATATGATAATGCAGAAAATTCTTCGTATTTTTGAAACCTAAAATGGAAATACTGCAGTTTTTCTGATGTGAAACAGCATTTGTTTTTTCCCTCTGAATTTTTTGGAAGTTAAAATTGCTGTTTTTTTTCACATTTTTGTGTGTGATTCGTAATGTAGGTTTTCTGCAATTTTAACATCAGAAAAAACAATTCAAAAACTCTGCAAGTTTAATTCTGCTACTTTTTGGGCATGCAATAAGTAACTAAATGCAGTGAAAATACCAATATAATGCAAACATAATTAACCAGCATACCAGTATGGCCTCGGCAAGAAAATGCTACAGGAAACTGCTCGTATTTTTGCAGTTTTTCATATGTTATGTTAACAATTCAATAAATCCTATAATATAAATTTTGATAGCATCTTGATGATAGAAAAATATTTCAGTTTGTGTTTGATAATGTGACGGATTTACTAAATTGAAGCTAAAATAGGCTACTATATTTATGGTACCAATATTGGTACAATTTTGATGAAAATATTTGGAATGCCGATCCCAATATACCAATTTGGTCAAAAGCCATGAAACCAACATTTCCAACAGTATTGGATTTGCTAGTATTGAGTTAGTGATACTCTGTCTCACCAAAGTATAATACGGTAAGCATGTTTGCAGGCTAAAAATTTATAATCTTAAGGTGAGACAGAGTGTAGAATATAGTTTCTTTGGAGTGACGTCATTTATTTTGAAATGGTTGGCTCTGGGCTGTGCTGTAGATATGCTAATTAAAAGTTAAAAATAACGGTTGTAGATTTTCTTATATAGTCGACCTCTAGTCAGTATTTGTTGTACATCAAAGATAAAATCACTTAACAAAAACTTATGACATGCATCATGCATGCATTCAAATATTTGGTTCTTATACTGGGTACTCATGAGTACTGCAGTACTCAGTATAAGAACCAAATATATAGATGTTTAGTATTTTATTGTTTGTTCTATTTGGAATTAATAATCTCTTATAGGTCTATTAACATTTCTCAAGGGTGCGGTTATGATTCTTAACACTTAGATTAAACTTGATTAATATTTATAACATTTTACACTGTACTTTTAGTTCTGGGATTTAAAATCAACAATTGAGGAATTTCGCGCCATCTAATGCACATTTCTAGAAACTACAGCCTTGTTATTTTACAAGCAAACAAGAGTTGATGCCTAAGGGCTAGTTTCTCCAATAATCTTTAAGTCTTAATCCTGGATTATCACGAACATGTGACTGATTTGGGCCAATGAATATTCAGGAACATAAAGAAAATCTTAAGATTAACGTTAATTAAATTTTAACCAGAAAAACCCAGAAATTAACCAGAACACCAGAACAAGTATAGAAATTGGTGGAGTTACTTACCGATAAAATCTGTTGCATGTTTTTATTTATTATTATTTTTAAATGAATCTGGCTTTCCATATCTTGATTAAAAAAAACTCGACATGTTTTACATGGTTTTGTGACAGAGAGTTACAAAAACAATGACGATTGTCCCACCCAAACAAACTATTTTAGATAATAATAACCAGATATATTTTTTAAGTTGACCAACTTTCCTGCATCCCATAATGTTTGTTTTTCTCTGTTGATAAAAATGTAAATTTAACCATTCTAAAAAGGCTAACAAAATGATATCGAGCATTTTGAAATAAAAAAACCCCTGCTTTTTAATCCTGAAACCCTTTGTTTTTCAGACGTTGTTAAGGATTTGGGATTGTTTTCTATACGAAGGGCCGAAAGTTCTGTTTCGATTTTCACTGGCCATCTTTAAAATGAACGAAAGCAGTCTGCTCGAAGGCAATAATACCATCTCTATTATGAGACAGCTAAAAGCTTCGAGTAAACTTTGTTACGACGTGGAAGGATTAATGAGGGTTAGTTTAAAAGAATCAATCGGAAATAATTCTAATTTCTAACGAGCTATTTCCCTCTTATTTTATTTAGACTGCTTTTGATGATTTAAAACCATTTCCTCGCCGAGCGGAAATTATTTCCAGACAAACTTGTTACCTTAAGACGCTGAAAGAAAAATACAGAAAGCGAGGCGTGGAAAAAGATGCTTTTGAAAACAAAGAGAAATTGGTAAGGATTTAATTTATTATATTACTAAATTGGGCTTCTTTACCTTTTTTTCTCCCAACTTTATTAGCTGGAAGGACTACGCTTCAATACGAGTGACTTTTTCATCGAATGTGCTGCTATTCACGGAGGTAGGCCTAATCTACATAATTCATTTTTAGATAAAATTCACTACACATCATCTGTTTGTTAACTTGCAACTATTCTGGAATGTAATTGATAATTTCAATATTTTCTCTCTAAAGAAAATCTGTTGATTTGCGAAGGCGAACAACAGGAGGGTCGTGTCGTGAAAGTGTCATGTTTGGAAGGAACAAAAAAATGGCTGAATATTCGGGTGAGCATACACCGATTATCACGATTGCTGACAGACAGTTTCTAATACCATCGAAATAATCTCCTTTTTAAAATTTTGATTTCCAGTTTGATTCTCGGATAATGTGCGCACACGTGATGGCCGAAGTTAATTTGTGGATTTTTGGAACTCTTTCCCATTACATACATGCCTACAATTCATCCTCGAACTGGCAAGAATAAGATTTTTTTTTCTAGTTATGGATTCTTGTTTTGATTTTTATAGTGCTTTCGTTAACACGGGAATTTTGGTTAGAGAAGCTTTTTGTCGCCCCCACTTGCGAGCATTAGGGTAAAGCACTGATGATATCAATGATTGCCGATCTTCAAGGGGTACATTTCCAATTCAGCTGATTTAGTTTCTGATTTTTCAAATAGATTTAAAACTATCTTTCAGAATCTTAAATCTTAAGCACAAAGGAAAATGTGATTTGCAAGGCTGGGATAGTGGATACAAATTAGGAAATCGAATACATTTTGATATATTGGATACATATGGATACAAAACACCTGTTTTATTGCAAAGTGGATACTTATGGATACAAATGTTGTATTAACCAGCAGTACAGTTATATTGTATACTTAGATGGCTTTTTTTAAATTTAGTCTTAAATTAGTGGAATGGAATTAAATTTATTAAAATCGTTTCTGCATTTTGCATGAAATGCAAAAAGTGAGAAAAAAATGAGAAAAGTGATTCTTTTCTCATATAACTGAGATATGGTTTATAAGGAGTGGATACATTTGGATACCAAACAGATTATTGAGTGGATACATTCGGATACAAAATAGATTATTGAATGGATACATATTGGATACAAATCAATATTTTTGTGGACTTAAATAGTTCCCATTGGAAATTAGCCTAACCAGTCAGGGAAAACAAAGACTATTCGAGGAGATTTATTAGAGTGCCAAGTTTCTAAAATATTATAGTTTAATAAGAATAATTTTATCAACTTGTAAGTAACACTGCTCAGAGCTAAGCCAAACCAATGGTGGATTCCTAAATCCCTGAACTATGTTATAAACCTCTGCATTTATAAAGCGCCATCTTTTGATACATAAATATACTATAAGAGAAATCTTAGCCATTTGACTTAACCTGTGCACTTTCCTACTAAAATTACTGCCAGCTTTAAATGAAGTCGTACATCATGATTTAATTCATATGCAAGAAATTGATTGCTTAAGCTCTTGTAATAATTTAGTTTATGTAGGGATTATTCAAATATTACAACATCTAAACAAAATCAGAAGTTTAATCTCTCCCCTCCCTATCATATCATTAGCAAACTGTCCTCTGTCACAAATTTTTAATTATTATCCATGTACACTTGTATAGTATGCACGTGAAAGATTTTTACGTTGCTGAAATTATAATGAAATTTGATTACGTCATCCTTGGCTTCCAAACCCCTTAAAAGATGACGTAGTATTTGAACATCCATTAGTCCAGTTGAACTAAAAAATATGTTGTAATTTAACCAAGGGTCACGTGACTCATTTTGGTAACTGAACTGTGAGCTTTATATTTAGAGGTAAAGGGCTAATTTCCTTTCTCTATTAAAGTAGTGAATTGGTATGGCAAACTACACTCAACGATACTGTGCTAAGCATCTGCTCGCAGTTGGAACGGGGAAAGTGTCGCCTGTATGCAGCCTTGGCCGATGGTACAATTGCTGTTATGGAATGGCCAGTCGGAACTAAATGGAACAGCAATGATGCATTGCTCAATCGGGACGTATTTTACATAATGATCGGTTCCGGGCCAGTCACCTGCCTGGCAGTCGTCGAGAGGCGTCTTTGGTGCGCTTGCGGCAACAGAATCGTCATTTTGCATGCCAAGTGAGAGACTTTTTACTACTTTTAATTTTCACTTGTCATTATATGAACTGCAAAATTGTTGAAGCATTAGGAATGGGGAAATCTTGCATGTTTGCAACTCGAATAACTAATTGCCCAATGTACTCACTTCCAATTTTAAGGACTTTGGATACCATCGATCAGTTTATGGTGTCCACTAATCCTTTGGACATTGTGGCCAGCATTACCGAAAGTCGATACGGAGTTTGGATCGTTTTGCGCGGCCTCAGCATATTTCAATTATGGGATCCACAAAATCTCGTTTGCCGAATGTTGTTCGACACGATAGACAACAAGTGTTCACGAATGGCTCAGGTACGGCTCGGAAGGTCCCCAAATTGATATGCTTTTGCTCGAATTGTTTACATTTTTGCTTCCAGGAGGGTGTATTTGGTGCTCTATCAAGGGTTACGACCATTTTACCAATGAAGGAATCACTGTGGGTGGGTACGGGAGACGGTCACCTGCTCATTTACGACATTCAACTTTTGCCTTCCTGTCGAGCAAGTGCCTTCAGCTCTCCCTGCCAAAATGGACCGGCCGACGTCACCAGCATGGATTTGGTTACAGAAAGAATTCAGGTGCTTAGTTCATTCATTCTTAAAGCAAACTTTTCACAATCTGTAAAATCCTGAAAATGCTCACTATTTATATAATATTTGCTAAGTTGTTTAATGTAAGCATTCTCAGGAATTTTCCATTGCCTAGTTCAAATTTTTCTTTAATTAAATATTATTAGTTTACAAAAGTCTAGTAGAATATTAACACAAATCAAAATTTCATGCATGGCTTATGCTTTGGTCATGGAAGATGTGGGAAATTTATCATGGTTGGTGGGAGCGAATTGTTTGGGGATTTCTGATATTTCTACAATCTTTATATTTTTGTTTGTGTTTGCATTTTAGGAATTATATTTACAACAAACTTATCCATCGCGTAATGAGCTTGTACCAGAGTTTGCCGAGAAATCCGCCAGCTTTCCAAGGGGTCGTTCGGATAGCGGTTATCAAACTGTTGGCGATGGTAGCAAGGAGAGCTCAGTGGTGCATTGTAGTAGAGCCAGCGGCAAGGAGTGCCCAGGTTTGGAAGATGGCGATTCCTCTCGCCGTTTGGAAACCGTGGCTGGAGGAAGCGATATTAGTGATACAGACGATGCCAGCCAAACTGTCGACGTGTGCAGTAGCACTACGACTACGGTCAGAGGAAGCTCCAATGCGTCAGTCACCTCGCCCATCCCGGTAGCCGATAACGAAGACGTTCCCATTGACGACATGCCATTCTTTATGCAGGAGAAAGTGGCAGGCATTTCCAAGAGGACAGAAAACCTGTTCTGCCGTATTGCTCCGAACAAGTGTCATAAGCACTACCCATCTGGTTGGAATTCGGACGATGTTTTGAGCCGGTGCCGATGCACCAATTTAAAATTGCAAGGTTGGCCAAACGTTAGAGGCAAGCCACGGCGGAGCAAGTCTCTACGACCGTCTCATCGCAGTTTCGACGACATCACTCATCTTTTGACGGGTAGCGGTGATAGCCTGGGAAGCTTTCCCACCTGCAGCAGCTTCGAGTTCGACGACGTTTTCGTGACCCACACCGAAGACGAACGTTGGTGTAGTCGGAAGTCGAGTACGGACGAATCGAACAAGTTGACCAAAAAGAAGGCGAAACCAAACTCACTGCCTCTGGCCGTGGGTGAGAAAGAAAAACGAAAAATTCCATGTGAAATGTTGAAACTAATAAATGATCCCACGAGTAAATGTTGGACAGCCGATGTGGCCAAGAACCCTTTGTTAATTTATGTCGAAACTTGTCGGACGAGCTCGTCTTCCTCCGCAGAGCCCCGAAAGAGCGATGAGGGGATCTGTCACTTGGGCCCACCAACATCCCGGGAAACTGTTCCACTGAGATCTTCCTCTGCATCCAGCTTGGAAGATCTCTCGTCCCCCATGTCGCAAGTTGAATATGACTCCGTTCAGGACTGTAATCGTCACTTGACCATCTCTTCGACCGCCATTCTGGCCAACTGGAAAGAAAGCGATTCTGGAAGTTTTGTGTCCTTTTCAGAAAGCGAAGTCCCTTACAACGTTGAGTTGTCCATGCGAGAAAAGAGAAAGATCTCCGACCACCCTGTACGATGTCTTCTTTCCACGCAGTACGGCATCGTCTTAATTTTTAATTTAAAGCTGCACTGTCTTGAAGAAATTTTGTTCCAAAATGAGGCTCAGTGCACGTGCTTGTGCCAGCAAACTAAATGTAATTGGCACGTGCATGGGACCCCAGTTTGGAACAAAATTCCGGCCAGTAAGAACATTAGGCGTGTTTTAGCGCTATTACCCTGTTACCATTTGGATACATAGTTAGGACCTATACCGTTTTACTATTGACCCCAGCTGTTTTATCGTTTTGGATAACGATGCCGGGGAACCAAAAGGGTAACCAACCTGTTATCTACCTAAGTAGGTG
>JAQIXP010003126.1:0-13635 GCA_034700285.1 Proteroiulus fuscus
GTTGTCGTCTGCCGTTTTATCGCTTTTGGATAACAATGCGGGTAACCAAAAGTGTAACAGACTGGTTATCTACCTAAGTAGGTGGTGTACCAAATGAGGTAACAGAAAGTATGGATGGTTCGTACAGGAAAATCATCGAATGAAGAACTTTGCGTTTTAGCGTTTTGGTTTTATCCTATCGATAGAGTTAAGAACTACTTGTAAACTGGATTACTCCGCGTATGACAGGGTAATAACACTAAAACACGTTTAATGTAGCCATGGGCATGTAGGACCAGGCATCATAAATTTAACCCTAAAATTAGTTATTTCTTGACTGGCGGCTTCACCCCCAGAACCACTGCCGACCTAACCTAACCTACCTAACCTAATTTAACATACTATGGGACAACAACCCCTGTAGAATAACAGCGCAAAAAAGCACTGGCTTCACCGCCCAAACAAGAGATCGACTTAAAACTTTTCAATGCATCGACCAACATCGTCATGTAGGTACATTTTGCACTTATCATTGATTGCTAAGAGGTCATCAGGTATAACCATGGTACAGCCACTTGGCTGTACTTTGCGCACTTAACGCCTTGGATATGGCAATGTAGGCCTACAAGGGGAAGCATGATCGCCAATAAACGAGCTCTGCACCCCAGCTCCACCTTCATAGACTGTCCACCTCTCAGATTTTAAAATCTGAAGTCATGCCATACCGGTAACCTTAAGGAAATAGCGCGGATTTCTGCGCTATTTCCAAAGTTAACGGTGCAAAGTTTCAAAATGGGCAGTCACAATAATTAGTTTTTTCACAATTCAAACTTTCTCTGGATGTCTGCTCAAATAACTGTTGACCACGTTTCTAGATAAATGTAAATATAGCCTTGCGGTTCGATGCCGCCATTTTGCATCAGCATCTAGTCTTAAAGACCATCGTCCCTTTCATTACAAACACCGTTCATGCAATTACGTTTATAACAAATTATTGTCAATGAACGATTGCTACGATGGAATATTTATGACGCGAGGCATTGATTTTATTTATTTACCTGTGAGATATTCAATAACGGCGGCAAGATAAACGGGAGCCCCTGCCCCAATGCGTTGATGATGGGTGCCATTACGAAGATAACGGTGTATTCTGCCAACGGGAAATAAAACACCGGCTTTTTGCGAACGGGATATCGCCTTGCATCGCTTTTTTCCGCCGCGGCCTGACATACTTTGCAATTACGAGTGTAATAAACGATAGATTCAATAACCTATTTTAGATAATTAATAAAAATACAACTACGAAATAGTTAACACAAGCATAAGCACGACGCGTGTGGCTACAAGATGACCACACGAATCCCCTATTTTTCTTCCAAAAAATCGGTTTTTCGTTCAAAATCCCCTAGCCAAGTATGATCTAAAAATCCAGCCGGTAGATTTAAAATCATGAATTCCATTTACAAATATGAAAATAAAATATTCCATGCTGATATCATTTAGATTTTTAAATTAATATGAATAATTCTTTTAAATCTTTGATTGCAATTCTTTTCCACCATTGAAAATGCGTACAAATTTCATTGACGAAGATCTGTATTACAATAAATTTAAAATAACAAATAAAAGCTAGATTCAGCAAAGATATTATTTTTTGGAATGCAGTTTTCCCATGCCAGTCATTTCGGGGGGACAAGAGGGGGCCATGTCCTTCCTCCCCCCCCCACCCCGCCCATATAAAATGTATGTAAAATTGAGTAATTTCCACTTATTTGGTAACTCGAGCGAATTTTTTTCCATTGTTTGCCACCCTCCTGAGAAATTCTGAAATGACGGTCCAGAGTTTTAATTACTGTAGCAAGGTTCCCGAAAAATCAATTTCCAAACCTCCGATATGACTTTTCCAAGCATTTTCCAATGCATGCTTAGATATATGATTATATTTCCTGTACAGTTCGACCCCTGACAATTATAGGTTTTCCAGGCTACGAGAAGCCCGGAATAGAAATAAAGTAATCCGGAGTTTGGCAAATGTAATCCGGAGTTCAGCAAATGGTACATTCTCTTTAATATAAAAATTTTTTGTTTAAAAATGGGCTCCATGGTCTCTTTAATTAACAAAGACCTCGCTATAAGACAATCGCTATTAGGTAAAGATGTACATCCAATAAATCTCCATAGATTTCTATGTTTCAGAAGTAATACAACTAATTTCCAAGCGGAGCCCAATCTCATGGGAGTAAAAGTCATTTATTAAAGGGGAAGTCTCACTTGATGAGAATTGCTTATTAAATGCTATGGATATTAGACAAAAATGAAGGAATAAAATAATAACACCAGAATTCAAATTATCAATTTACCAGTGTAATGTAAACTCACAATTTTTATGTAAAACATGGCATACTATATGCATACATATTTGACATAAAAAAGTAGTCAAAAAAATTTCTAATTTTACAATGTTAATTTTAATATGGCGGTAATTTTCTGAGACTGTTAGTACAAGTATAGTGAACACTGGGTGGCATTTTATAAATAAAAATGAATACCATTGCAGGCCCCTATTTTTCATGAAATCAAAGTCTTTAACCTTTTTTTATTCATAGAAACTTGCATTATATGGTATAACAATATTATTGAATTTCTCATCTTTCATTTACTCTTCAATTTGCGCAAAGTGTGACTTTCCCTTTATTTAATTATTATTGGTCCTATTTCTTACGTTCTATAAGACAGTGCAATAATCTTCCAAAAATAGTTCAAAAATGTTGGGAATTCAATTTAACTATGTTTAAGTCACAACTGTAAGACGCGGGAGTATCCTATTGATTGTGGGATAACTCCCCTACCAAATGGCATTATGCTAAGCTGATCGTAGGATACGGAGTTGAATTGAATTGAATTCGTCATAAATAAACAATCCTTTCTTATTCATGAAACTCCCTTTAAATATTTTAAAAGATGAATCAGAGTTTCAGAAATGAACTGTTTTACTTTAATGTCCATAACAAATTGATGTTTATAATCTTCGGCCTAAGTTTGCTCAATCGGATATATATACTTTGCATCAATTTGAGAATGTAACAAACTGTTAACTCTTGACAAGGGGGGAAAAAATATTATCACAACTCCCGAATAAAAGGAGGCATCAAGATACACTTGAAACAAATTCAATGCTCACTTTTTAAAGAAAAATTAAAGTGTTAAAAAGCGCAACACGAGAAAGGAACACTCGTCAATGAAAAATCAAGATAGGATGACAAAACAAGAGCAATGTTGAACAAGTGGAATACGCAAAAAACAAACAAACAAAATATGAAAAGTTGTTTTTTCCTTTTTTGTTGGAAAATATCCAACAAAACACCAGCACGAAATTTACAATAATAATAGAAAAGGCAACGAAAAAAATATAAATCTCAAAAGTCACCTTTTTTATCATTTATCAATCTGCATTGCCGAGCTTCCACCGGACGGAGAATGTTGCTGCTGATTGGAAATAGATCCTCCATGGCCCTGTCCCCCAACTGGATTGGGATTCGGAGAATGAGGAGCAACTGGTTTGACGAAGCGTTCCTGGCTAGGACGGGGCTTCGAAAACTTTATAAAGTCGTAAAAATGGTGAGCCGATCCAAAGAAAAGATTTATAAAAATGCATTAGGAGCAATAGTTACCGAATGTGATGGCGGAGGCGATGTACTCGGCATGTAAGCATTAGGGCCGGCAGCATGATGAAATATAGGTTGACCGCAAGAGGGACAGCGACCCATCGGGCTCGGCGGACTGAAGGCATCGCGAGAGCCACTTCCGTACGTCAAACCTTAAAATAATTGTGTTAATTAAATTGCAATTGGTCGTTAGCATTTCTCATCCTGGAATCTCACCTGGACTCAGAGGACGGGAGGAGCTCGGGGGTTGATTATATGGAATGGGACTGGACACCGTGCGAGGACGGATGCCCTGTCCGTGTGAGGCCATCTCATTGAAGTGTCTTTTAGAAAACACAAATCATCCATAAATCTAGGTGCCAATGGGTAAATAATGACCAACTTTGTCACGTGACCTACCGTTCCTCATCCATTTCCAGACTAGATTCGCTCTCCGACAAATGACGACAAAGGGCCTCTCGTCTCTCCATTTCCATCTGCAATTTGCGCTGCAATCGGATGTTCTCTTCCCTTATATGTTTCTCCTCTTGAGCATAATGAGCCATCTTATCAGCATCTACAATAATCCTCGTTTACATTTTGAATAGCAAAAAATCTCAAGAAAAACGTAATATCATTGTATATACGTACGTTCCTGCTGAGCTCTGTGCAGCTGATTCTTTAGTTTCGCCACTTCTCCTCTCAAGTTCTGAATGTGATGGGTGAGATTTCCTGCAGTGTCTCCGTCGCTGATGTCACACGGGGAAGGCGGAGCAGACACGGGTTGATCGAGCTTTTCTTGTAAATTTCTTAAAAGTTTATGAAAATGGAATATGTTGAAACTTGTGGTAATTTTTTTAATCTCAAAAGAAACGGCAACACTTCTTACCTTTTTTCTGCTTCCAATTTATCCATTCTTTTCCAAAGCTTGTTGACTAGGGCTTCTTGCTCTTGCTCCAAAGTATTTTCAAGTTCGACTTTCTCTCGTCGTAGCTTTAAAAAAACTCAAAATGATTTATTTTCCGAGCAAAATATAAATTTAGACGGTTGAAACTTGACTGGTAGGCAGACCAACCTGTTCAAGATTTGTTTGTTTTGCCAATGTTTCGGCCTCCAACTTCTCTATTTTCCTCATCAATTTGTTGACGAGACATTCCTGTTCCTGTTCAAGAGTCTGTTCCAGTTGGACTTTCTCCTGACGCAACTATTCAGTAAATGGTTACATTTTTTTACAGTTCAGAAAAACAAAACACTGGATCATTATCGTGTATTTCTATAATTATATTTTAGCTTCATTTATAGTCATAGGTTATAGATTTACAGTACAGATGTGCCATGTTTAAAGAAAAACATCACCCATTTTATATAGGCTTACAGTCACAGAGAAAAGCTAAAAATCGGACATTGTATCTCAATGGCCCCCACAAATAACAGTAAATTTCAATAAACTTATATGTGCTATCATAGTTTAGCATTTAGACGTTACTTTCCTACTCGGGTTCTTTAGTACACGTGTCAGAATTTGCAAATATGAAACAGATATACAAATATGTACACTGGGACCCATATAATAAACAATAAAAATTGACGTAGCCTATTTCACTAACTTGGTTGAGTTTTCTGGAAAGATCATTTGTCAAACATTCTTCTTCTTGTTCATAATTCAGAGCCAAAGTTTCCTTCTCTTTTTTCAACGCTTGGATTTTCTTGAGTAAAGTATTGCTTATAAATTCCTCCTCTTGTTCAGCCTTGGCTTGCTATATACACACAAATACAAACAAAAATGTCTTGACCAAAAACAACGAATACAATTACTTGCATTGTTTATGGTGAGGGTATTTATAAGCCTAATGTTTACACCAAGTTATACATTTTGATAACTTTCGTCGCAAATTAGATAACGCTAATTACCGCAACTTAATTTAGTTGTGAGTAATATCTTAAGGAATGAGTTTTATAAGCATTATTCCAGGTGGAATTACTAAAATAACTGGAATTGAAAACATGTGGTGGTCACTGTCAACAACTTACAATGGTAACACTGGCTTGCCGCAATGCGCGGTTCTCTTCCTGCAATGACTTCACTCGTAATTTATACGTTTCCAATTCGACTTTTAACACCCTATTTTGTTGCTGAAGAGATTCAATTCTCTTTTGCAATTGTTCCCGAGTTACTGGCGACGGTGGCATCATGCTTATTGGACCTCCGTCAACAGAACTTGAATCACTCTCACTAGCACTATCCGCCATTTTTGCAATAGAACAAACTGGCAAGTTCACAAATCGTACTTCTTTTGCTTATATGCCATCGCTATCATACAACAACTATTAAATATACAAATGAAAATATTCCAAGTTATAATGCCAAATTGTTGAGTTCAACATAGGGATGCATTTAAAATGTGTTGAATATAAAAAATTCGCAGCATGAGAATATTTTTGCCGAAAAAAGATAAAATGAAAAAATGGTCTCAAAAGTAACCGGTAGATGGCAAAACTTGCACATTCGTTAAACGCACTTCAATGCGTTTTGCAGCATCTCAGCATCTCAGGATCGATAATGGCGGCAGATGTTCCAGAATCTCGACCAAAGGAGAAATATTTCAAACGGAAAAACGCGTAGTATGAATAAAGCTTATGATGAAATCAAACAATCGTTTGGCTATTTACTTTATATTAAGCACATTTATCGGTAAGTTTACATATTTCTTCCAGTGCAACAATTTTTTTAAAATTTGACAAGTGATGCTAATATCAGGGTAGTAGGAACTACACATCCACTGAATAAAATTTCCACCCAATTTTTTTCTTTCAGCAACGTTATCAAGTAGCAATGGGAAACAGGGTCATTATAACAGGAATGTGAAAACGAAAAAATGCTTCATGTGTCACACCCTTTATGACAGCGAAGATTGCCAGCACGTTAATCGCTTAGATAATGAAACTCAAGTGTGTAATTGGTCCAACGATGGATACTGCATGGTAAGCTACGATTAGCCATCAATTCCAACCAACTTGCGTTTAGTAGAAATAATACCTGTTCAAAAAATGAAAAAAAAAACAACACTTAATTATGCTTCAGTTCACCAATTGTGCTTGCAGGGATTGCCCTACATAAGGGGACTATTTTTTTTTTTTTTTTTATTTAAATCTTCCATCTAATGCACATAAGAAGTTCCTATTGGTCTAGAAGGCCGTGGAATTTAAAAGTTTTTAAATAAAATATTTTAAAGCATCAGCAAACATTTTTCGCACAAGTGCAGAAAAAGATCAACTTACATAAGGGGACTAGCATCACTTAATTTACAATAAATAAATACATAAAAACTAATTTTTGCGAGAGATAGCTAAGGGCATAAACTTCTCATTTTCCAAAATTTCAGCATTGTCTGAGCTATTTATTGCACTACTTTTTCAATTCAATTCAGTTCTCTGTGATTAGCATATCATGATGCCATTTCGTAGCTCGGAGTTATCCCACAACCACGTAGATACTCCCAAGTCATACAGTTGTGACTTAAACATCATCATTAAATTAAATCCCTAAACAATTTTGAAAAAAATTATAGAAAATTTAATTAAAAATTTTACGTCAAAGGATTGTACCACCTCAGACCACGCTCAGATACGGTGACATTGTACAACCTGCTATAGTGAAACCGAGCAAAAGAACGGAGTAAATTTCCATTGAGTTGTAATTGCTAGTAATGGGATATTTACGCCGTTCTTTTGCTCGGTATCACTATATCTCCCAGTATTGCCAGCGAAGATTTGTACCCCAAAGATACAAGTGGATTGGGGGGGGGAGGGGGGGGGGTAATATCCCCCCTCCAAACCCTCAACCACCATAATTATATGGCTTTGGGAAAATTCATAGCTCAATGGTGAAGTAATGCCAATACAGTAAAAATAATTTACAAGTTGGGGAGGTATCCCAGGGTGTCTGGCCGTCTGGAAAACCTGGAAATGTCATGTAAATCAGTATTGTCTGGAAATGTCATGGAAATTTAATCTGTGTCTGGAAAATCTAACTTTTTCTAAATAAAATGAAAAATTAGGCACTATTGTTGATTTTTAGCCCATTTAGAGTTTTTTTGAGCAAAAAATTCGCCTGCGGCGCCATTTTCTGTCACTTTTTTTTCGCAGTAATGTACAAAACCCTTCAGATTTTCGCCTGCAGGCCATGAAAAATATTGTCGGGTCGGGGGGGAAAAAATGGATTTTTGGGTGCGGCCTAGGGTAGTTGCCAAATATTGCAGTTTTAAAATTTTTGCATATGCCAGTAAAAATGAGTTAAAAATCACTTTCGTTTGGTCTGGAAATTTGGGAAAATTTGTCTGGAAAACCTGGAAATGTCGTGGAAATTTGTTACTGGATTTGGCCAGACACCCTGGTATCTCCCCCTGGATCCACCAGGATCACAGCCAGCTCCTCCCAACTTTCTAACACCCACATAGACAAAGGACGCTTTGCATGACAAAAATATTATTAATTTATAATTAGATTTTGAGAAACTGTACACTCTGACTAAAGCGGTAATATAGAAATGTGCATTTTCTGAATCTTGTTCCTCTTTAAATTTTTTATCAGGTGCGCAGTTTCGCTTACAGCGCCAATGGCACCGATCTGAAAGTGTGGATGATGGAGAGAAAGTGTGCGGACACTTGCATCAACGAATGCGTCATCACGGGTGACCGGAACAAGCTCCATCTGTGCACATCCTGCTGCCAAGAGCACCTGTGCAACATTGGAAACCAAGCGTCATCGTCTCTCCGCTCTCCCTTCAATTACGCTTACAATATTTTTATCAGCTTATTTTTTTCGACTGTAGCATTGGGTCAATTCTATCAACGAGCATGACCATCGATTAGTGTCAGAGACATATACGGTACCCAGAATTTAAAGGGATGGTCTCACCTTGTTTCAAGTTATTTTTAAAAGATAAAACGACTAAAAATGATTAAAGGTAGTGATATTGAAATGTTATTTGGACTTACTATTTGATAAATATTTATTTGGAAACAGTGGGATTTGGTAGAAAATGAGTTTCATAAAAAGTGACCATCTTTGCAGATATTAGTGGCGCCACACACATATTAGTGGCGGTCTCCATCACTGCCCTTTTTAACTAATGTAAAAAAACCACTTGATTTAAGGTGAGACTTAACCTTAAAAATGCTGGCACACATTCGTCTCTTCTTGTTGGGAAGCTAAGGTGAAACTTCTGAGTTATACATTATTATTGTATAACTCCCTATGAGACCAGTGACTTCTCATTTGACTATTTAAGATTATTTTCAAATTAAATTAGGAATATAATTTTTTATTCTTAATTCTCACATGAGGTCATAATTATCTGCCCCTCTTTAAAACCTTCCCACCCACTGCCCTCACGCGATTTCTAGATGATCCCTTACCAGTCCAATGTTTCCTACTTAAATTCTTAAGAGTGCAATACCTATCTACAAATTCATTTAATTCAATTCAATTCAACACCCTACCGTCAGCATATCATGATGCCATTTGGTAGGGGTTGTTATCCCACCATGCTGAGGAGATTCCTGTATCAGTAGTAACTTAAACATCCCTTTTGTATTGAATTCCTAATAATTTTGTACTACTCAAGATTACTCCATTTCATTATAGAATGTAAGAAAAAGGACCAATAATAAGCATCCATTCAGTATATTGAAGACTAGGCCCACCTTTTTATAGCAAAGAGGGAATTCCCATAATTAGAAAAATGATTTCAAGATGTCCTTTCTAGAATTTGAACATCGATATGTACGGTACCAGATTTCTAGAAATTTTGAACAATTCAGTTTTACTAAACAGAATTACGCAATTGCAATAGAAATTCGTTTTATCTGTCCCTGCTCGACCTTAGCTCATTGAAATGCCCACAGAAAAACTGGCTCAATAGGACATAATGCTACTATACATCTAGGATGAATCTATAATTAAAATTTAGTCAAAGAATCTGATAAAATTAGTGTTAGAATATTGCATGCACTCATGAAATGCAATGAATATCTATTTTATATTATCACGATTAAGAGAACACGAAAGTTATATAAATAATTTGTCAAACAGATGGGTAAGACAATTGGCTATCATAAAGATCTTTATGATCGAAGTCATAATTTTAGACATATCTCATGGCCAACAGCATGGCAGTTGGACTGCAGCTGTCACAGAGTGTGACGGTAGGTACAATGTAACCTCGCAATCAGACAGTAGCAGGATCAATTCCTGCTTATCCGACCATTCTGATGTTAGTTTCGGCTTGCTGTCGGGGGAGGGGGGGGGGAATGAAACCATTAGGATATAGCTCTTCGGAAAATCTCTTGCTAACTATCCTTTTATTTCTGACGCAGGCGCTTATGAGAACCGAGGTATTTTTTTCATGCCTGAACAAAAAGCAGGCTAGGTCAGGTTGCCTTTCCGGAAACTTAGGAAATCTTTACCAACGGGTAATATAGTAAGAAAAATGCTTACACTGTCCCAACCATTTTTTTAAATTACTAAATAGAAAATAAAAAAGTAATTACACAAAATGGATGCTGCTGTGGAGCCCGGGGCGGACACAGGATTTTGCTAAGAGGGGTGGGGGGCAATTACATGTTACAACTTTGGGGAGGGCAATTTTTTCTGGCTATTGGGTGGTCATTTTCCTTCAATTGTGAATTCGAAGATCATTTGGTTCCTCCGATTGGCTCGAAATGATACGGATCAATCAAATATGCTGTACCTGATGACGTTAGTCTTTTCTAGCTCAACTAAAAATTTTGAAACTTTTTTATTATTTTTTTTTATTAAATAACCAGACATTATGGTTATGACATTTTGGGAAATGCATTTTTTTCTAACTATAGGGTGACTTTGCCCTTTAACCTCAAGTGAGATAATCATGATCTCGATCAAAGCCAATTGTCCTACTCATTTGCGAAGCAAACCACTACTGTTCTTGTCAAATTTTAAACCGTGTTATTTGTTCGACTCAATGAGATTTCTTACTATGTATATATTTCTGCTCGAATAAAAGTATTTTAACGTCAAATTAGCAGTTTAGTGCAAATACTTCTGACATTCAAAGCAACTGTTTAAATTATTACAGAATCTTCGATATTTAGAGAATAAAAAACAAAAATAATAATAATTACCTGGAATCTTAGTCACTTCGGCCTTTTTCCAATCTTCGGATGAATGCAAACGTGCATCACTTCCAGTAAGGAAGCTGAAGATGGCCGTACGGAGTTGCTTCTCGACGATCACGTACAATAACGGATTGAAAATGGTCGAGGCCTTTGAAATTGAAAAAAAACGGATTTAAAATTTAAAATATTGACGTGGAACCGATTGACGAGCAAACTAAGATGAAAAGTTCGGATGATCGACCTTAGCCAGAAGCGGGGGAAGCACGGACAACCCAATTGGAATCGTCGATGGATCCTTGAAAACGGACCACAGGCAGACAACGGCGTAAGCGGACCAAAAAAATGCGAATGCAATGACTAGGAGAACGCTCAACTGCATCAGAAATAATAATAAAAAACAATGATATTTTTTCAGTTTTAGAACTTTTACTTTTTCCAGATTTTGATTCAATTACCTTCGTACTGTCCATTTCGTTAGCCCACTCAGTTTCTCCCAAACTGTTCTGCTTCTCCGGCTTTCCTTTTGTCGTTTTATAATACGAAAACGCCATGACCACAATGGGCAGCACAAAACCGGCCAAGAAATACGTGACGACGAAAGATTTGTAGGACATGTCATTCTGACGCCAGTCAATGGTGCAGGTCGTTTTCATTGGTTCATAATTGTAACTGAAATGAATAAAAACAAATTGGAAATTTTAAAATGTGTCAGGTTTGCATTGGACCTACAACATGAGGATACCATTACATGGACACCAGATAAGTAAAAAGAAACCACAACATTTTTGGGAAATGATAGTACGAGCCCGAACCCTTATTCATCATATGCTAGTAGCTTTCATTTGCCTGCCTTTTCCGCTTTGGAACCAATTGATAACGACGCTTGCGCGTGAATATCCCAGGGATACTTGCTCAATTTTACATCAAACCTCATGCTCAATTGGAGCCAAAGCAAAAAAGTAGGCAAATTAAAGCAAAGTCTCACCTTCTTATGAGTTAGTTTAAAAATGGCGACAAAAGAAAACGATGAAAGGCATGTTAATTGGACCATTGGACATTATGTACTATCATATATCTCCTTTCATTACTCATTTAAATACCTTGCCCATCCGATTAATGGCATGACACTCCAGAAAATGGCGTAACACCAAATGACGATAAGCATGTTTCTGTAACGACCGGAAGCTGCATATTTTTCTTGAAAACAAAAAAAAAGTTTAACGAATTAGAACCAAATTATTACACGATAGGTATGTATATATTTTTTTAAATCTGGAAGAATATAAGATCTACAATCCAGTACTGGATTAATCTTACTGTTACTGCTGCGTTTGCAAAAGACTAGATAGCGATCCAGGGCCAACATCATAATTGAACAGATGCTGGCAGATCCAAACAGAAATCCGAGAAACGCGTACATCTGACATCCAGCATCGCCATACAGCCATCTACAGTGAATTAATAACATTGTTGAATTATTAAAATATCTCAAACACAATTAACTTGCTTTTTAAAAAATAAATAACTTTTGACAAACTAACTCATTGGCAAAGCTGGAGGAGGCAGAAAACGGAAATCCGAAAAGGCACATTCCCAGATCGGACAAGCACAAGTTGGCCAAAAGGGCGCGATGACCACCGGACAACAAATTAGGAAATTTAGCAAATGCCGCCAAAATCACGCCATTGGTCACGGTGCCCAAAACACCTGAAACAAATAAAAAAGATACAAAAATATTAAGACACTTGCAATACGTAGTAGACGCATGGGGCAAACTGATCCGGAAAATACAATAAAAATAGAGCACTATAATATTCGTATAGGTAGGTATTGGAATATAAATTGGTTATTATAGCACCACACCTAACTATATACCAATACTGATAATTCACTTTTTTGGAACAGCAACAAAATTATACCAGATTATTGGCGATAAGGACAGTGCCACTTTTAAATTTAAAAAAAAATTGGTTTTCATGCAAATAATGCACTTGATTCTTTCTAATAGTCAGCCTGAATAGTCTTACCAACGAACAACAGGTATAATCCAATGGCAATCTGCTGTTGGCTGCTGATTTGCGAACTTAATAAAATAGAATTCCCATTGGTATCATTTAAGTCCATCTTTTCAAAATTTCGATCAAAATGTCGTGGTCAAAGCAATCTTTTATAAGCAAACTGATCTAAAACAAATGCAATCTGCAAATGAAGCCTTTCAAGAAGAAGCAACGGAATCCGAATAGGCTTACGCGCAGCCTTAATTCAATTAACAATCCAATCTGCCGAGATGCAATATCGATCGATCGATACTTGCCAAAATGCAACCTATTTTAGCAAATCGAATTGAACCCTATCAAATTCAATTCATAATGACGAAGAGTTGAAACTTTCAAGGCTAATTTAAATCCTGTAACAGCAATGTGTAAAAACGAATTAGCATCACAACTTGAAAGAAATCAATACGGTTTACTATTATCGTTTACAAACCATCTGATATCGATCGCGCCTGCATGCGCTAATTAATAAAACGTATAATTTTACATCACTTAAATAAAGAACTGATACACAGTTAGATTAACATTAAAGGAGAAGTAAGTTCATGTCAAGTGTTTTAAAATGGCATTCTAAAAAAAAAAAAAATAGAAACAAAATATTATTACTGGAATTAAACCATATAAGCTCATGTACGTAGAAATGGGAGAAAAGAACCACCATATCGATGGCTTAATTCAGAAGTGGTGAATACGCCAATTTGTCAAAAATGAGATAATTATACCGTTGTGATCCTGGAAGTGTCCCCAATGAACCTAAAGTTACAGAAATTAATTTAACCAATAATCGTTAAAGTTACAGAA
>JAQIXP010003127.1:0-13633 GCA_034700285.1 Proteroiulus fuscus
CGTCAATTTATGTTTAGCCATTATTGATTAATTTGTACTTTTATTTAACATGGAGATTCCCATAGGAGCATGCATGCCTAAAAAGTGTGGACAGCCCCCTTAAACTAACATATTATGAGGAGATTCATTTTAAAGTTATCAATGATGACAGAATTTTGCCTTTAATGCATTTTCAATAAATGTCATATTTTGGACAACATTATGATTTTTCTGTTAAAATTCAGGTTATAGCCTACATAAACATAGAACATTAAAAAGATTTCCTTATTACCTTTTTTTCTGTTTTCCACATCGAGAATTACGAAAGGATGGATTCCAGGATTCCCCATGGTTCCGCACGTTTTTGGCAGAAGATAAGAGTGACGGTAAGTTCGGCGTTACATTTCCAATGGATGAATATACTAAAAAAATATATATTTGCCAGAATTAATAAGCAACCTTAATCATAATTCCAAAAGGAAAATGCAAAATAGTGGGGCTCACTCTGTATTACTATTGCTATTCGTTAACTAACGGCCGTTGCGTCCACATGGAAGCCTTGTACGTCGACGAAGAATACCGCGCAAAAAATATCGGAACGAGGTTATGGAAGGCCATCGCGAAGGTAATTATGGATTGATTGCAGAAGACCCAAAATAGAAAAAAAAATCGATTATTTGCCGTAATATTCAGGAAGCCATTGCAAAGGATTGCAACTTAATGGAAATCGGAGTACTGAAGGGAAATACCGAAGCGAGAGGATTTTATGCACGGCAAGGTACCATCGACCTAACGGAGGAAGGAGGCGTACACGTACTGGCCATGCATCGATCGGAACTAAACAAACTAGCATTAAAATAAACCAAAAGATGATGTTAAGATTAATGCTAAAAAAATGGCACGCAAGATGATTAAACCAAATAGGATTACTACCTGAAAAAAAATACAATTTTTAAATGAACGAGAATTGCGAAAATTGCGTGAATTGAATAAAGAAAGAAAGAAGAAGAGTCAGTGTAAAGTTTTAATTAAAATCTAATAACCCTTTTAAGCGACAACGTCATAGAAATATATAATAATTATAATAATAACGAGCCAAAAAATTGTCAACAAATGATACCAAATAATTTCAAATTTCGTGAGCGGCTAAAAGCAGATCCCTAATCAAAATAGTTAAAAGTTTTTATTTTGGATGGGAAAAAGGACATAAGCATTTTATGGGTACTGAATTAACTTCCATTTAAAATAAATTTTTGATTTTTTTTTTTAAACAAGCCCTATTATTTACAATCATTTACAACAATTTCAACTGGAAATGCGCAAAGTGAGCAGATTCTTATCCAACAGATATTTCGACGAGTTCAATGTGGAACAAATAACAAATTTGGTCCAACCTTTGCCTAATCCTTATTAAATATTTATGATAACTAAATAACATTTAAATTTAAGGGGAAGTTCCACTTTAATGCAAATTATTTTTAAAGCAAAAATAAATAATAGTTACAGGGTGGATTTCTGAAGTCTAGAATAGTGATTTAAGCTGGGAATAAACCACTATACCAGACTTCAGAAATCCACTCATCATGTGCAATGAAATTAAAATTTTAATTAAAATTGCCATCCATGGATATGTTTTGTGGACACCGGTGACCGGGCTGCATAAAAAAATGGGGTAAACACATGGAACCATGTTCCCACTTTTAATATATTCATTTCAATTCAACTCAGAAGAGCATTTTTCAGCAACTCGAGCCCTTGTTACAATTATACTACTCAATGGTAAGCCGGATTATGATTTTATTATTAAATTTTCTCTCATTATTTTAAAAATAACTCGCTACAAAGTGAAACTTTCCCTTTAAGGAAGTTTACCATTTATTATTATATTGTGGCATTCAAACTAACTTTCTCTGACCTGTTTTTTAATTCAAAAACAATTTATGCAACAAATTTTTTTCTTTACAACTACATAGAATCATGATTAAAGGTTAGACTGTTCTCGAATCGCTTAACAAAACGTATATTCATACAAGAGATGAAGTGGAAAATGCACACAAAAATGGCATTAAATAAGTGTCCAAATAATTAATTAAATTATCCTTTGATCATATTTCGTTGAAATTGGATTTGTTAACAATGTTTGGTTATTTTTAGTACTACACATGAGAAAAAAGTTTCCCATAAGAAGGATTTTCATTTTGAATTCAAACCCTAGTAGCAAGGTGTCGTTGGCCCACAATTGGATCACTGTTGGCCCTTTAACTATTGTCAACAATGGACCAGCCTCCCAGTATCTAATGGGCCAGTATCTTTGCCAAATACCGAAATAGGGTTGGGCCATCATCTTTTCCCCAAATTCAAAGAATAATATTTTCAAATTGCTTAAATTAATGCTTTATATGCATCGTGAAACCAATTGAATGTAAAATAATTTAATAATAAATTAACCCAACCTAACATAATTCCTACAATTTCTATATATACATTATACCCTTAGCTTGTTTTGAGGATAGAGATGCGGTTTTGGAGAACAAAAACATGTAATTATTATTAGGATAAGATTCCAGTAAGAAAATCCTTTTCAAGACAAATACAGGAGCTAATTCCAGCATTTGTCAAGATAAATCAATTTCTGTCATAGTTTATATTTAATTAATTAATGACTAATCAAGTCATTAATTAATTAATATAGTTTGGTAATATGCATTGACTCATCATTGGAAACCTGTTATCCCTTTGCCAATGTAATTTCATTATTGGTACAACATTGGTAGCCCAATTACCAATAATTTGCCAGTGGTGCCAACTTGATCCCAACATATGCCCAATAAAAATTGTTACTTGGGAAATTGGGAACTATTCATTTACAAATTTACAACAAACCCCCAATTGTGAAAATTACGAGGAATAAATAATTACACATTTTTAAAAAAGTAAATAAATATTGGAGTTCATTATCATTCAATTTTCTCTTTACTTCTAGTATATAAAATGCATATTTTAGATTTGAACTCGATCAAGTGCACTCTCGGAAAGGTCCCTAAGAGTACCCTGGATGAAGAAGTGGGAACTCCTCATTGGTTCATTTTAGAGGGGAACTTAGTTTAATACTTGCTTTTGACTATTCAAATGTGTGTGTTACTTAAAATACCGTAGTTCTTTTTGAAAACCCTATTTGTGTGCATTTTCTATCTCATCTTCAATTCATTTCATTTGCCCTTTAATTACACTTTTAAAAACTTCTTGCCTTATTAACATCCAATAAAACATTATAGAAATAAAATCTTAATAGTCAAGCTTTAACCGTCCAATATATTCCAAGCGTGCATTTTTCCATGACATTAACTAAAGTGTTAATTCTTATTATGCTAAATCAAGGCATTTTTCAGCAATGAAACAAATTATACAGTTAAAACGTTTTGCCCTTAAATCATGGCGGTTTACGGGGTGCCGCCATCTTAGGTCTAACTCTGACGTCACACACTCGTCAACATCAAAATGTCGCAAATCTAAGTGGCGTCACCGAGAAACTTAAAATGAATGTAAAACCATAAATTTTACTAAGCCCAGGGTTTATTACGGAGGATTAAAAGATAAGAATGTAAAATCGTGCCTATCGATGGACGTATAAAGAGACTGGAATTAATATTAATCGCACTTCTCCGTCTCGGTTACACTTATTAATCGTTATCGTTTATACTACAATTACGATACACATATGGACCGGACTACCCTTGACCGTTCATCCCATTAAGGCTAAAATTATCTATTAATTCACAATTAACCTAGACAACTTCCTTTATAAGCTACGAATGGGCTGCAACCACTTAAAACTGCTGACATTGATTTATTTATATAGGCTATCTTGGGCAATTTTCCAATTATTGCTATGATTTACGTTGATTATCAATGCATTCAGTGTCCCTAGTCCATAATAGCTAATACATGTAATTGCTCCAACTGGTAAATTAAGTAGGCTTACACTTTAGATTGGCACTTTCAAAAAAGTTTAGAACTATAGGCCTAATGACATATTACATTTATGAGATAGATTATGCTAATTAAAGGTACATTCCCTTCACAGAACTTTAGTTAAACTGGGTTTATGGGAGCAACTTGTAATTGGAACGAACAATTTTATTCCCATTTAGGGACAAAAATTTCATAAAGCGAATGCAGCTTTACGTTGCTTCAAAATGAAGCCGATAACGGACTGTTCAAGTTTCATGTAACGTTTGAACTGGGGGATGAGGGTATCAGGGCGCGAGGGGGGTTTCGGGTTCAAACCCCCCTTCCCCCCACACACCCACCCCCAATGACCAAAAATGTCGTCTTTATGATAGCCTAGTGTTTCACGGCTCCAAAGCCCCCATCCCTCATTTGTAAATCCTCGCTGCGGCCATGAATACAACCCCTATTATTTTATTGTAGGAATTATTAAAAGCCAAAAGCTAGTTTTTTTACCCTTCTCACTGACCATACATATAAGGTCAACAACATATCCATCTTGTAGAAGGTTTTATCAGTTTAGGCCTATCCCTAATTAGTAAAGGTGCACTGCCCTGAAGAAATTTTGTTCCAAAATGGGGCTCAGTGCATGTGCATATTCCAGCAAACCAAATGTAATTGGCACGTGCTTGCAGCCCCAATTTGGAACAAAATTTCTTGAGGACAGTGCACCTTTAATAGGTGGCACTACAAAAGGTATTTGAAGTTGCATTAGAACTGAAACTGCATTGTGATGTATGCATGTATGACGGCTTGCACAGTTTTAAACTGCAAAAATGCCATCGTTTTCTACCGAACTATATTTTGCCAGACTCGCTTATCATCAGAAATGATTTTATTTACCCTATAATGCTGGAAGGGAGGGGCAGGGTACAGGATGAGGGAATCTCCCAATTTCCAGTAAAAAGCGTTTCATAAAACTTGAGCATTCCCTTGTAGAAAGACCCCCGACCATTTCACATTTATTTTTGTTAATTTAAACATAGCTATGATTTAATCAATTTAAGTTTTCTAAATAACGTGCTTTTCGTTTAAACATTACTAACATTAGCTATCTCTTTGCTATTTATAGTATAGAAGCAATATCGCAAATGTGCTAATCTTTTATTTCTTCAATGTGTAATGCTTTCAATTTTGATTTAGCAAATTTTGAAAATGAGTTCCTACATATCGGAGAGTTCTGACAATCTTTATTTAGCACTGCAAACAAAATCCCAAAGAGATTTACGTGATTATAATCACATTTCATCAATTTTTTTTAAAAGTTTTGCAAAATAAAACTTTAAGGGGGTATCGAGCATTTTGTATATATTTAGACAAACTATAACCCCTAATAAATCTTGTTCACGCAAGTAACTAGAATTTTAAGACTTGCAGGATTTTGAGAATTTTTGGCTTTACTAGATTGTTAAGCCTTTCAAGTGATTGACATGATTATCTACCACGGATTTTTTGAAAATTGAACTTTACCCATCGGATGGTGTCCATGTTGGCTCTACAAAGATTGTCCGACCCTTAGTACAACTGCCTTTGTGACTCAGCTAATTTCAAGTTAAATACAAGTACTAACAACGTCATGTGTGTCTTTTTTAACAATGTAATCACTTCCAATAATCATTAATCATTCGATAAATACAATATTTCTTTAAAAAAGTGTTTCAATGCCACATTTTGCCATTAATGTCAAAAATGCATAAAAGCATTTTCTCATATTTTTAATTTTGTTCTGAAATGGGGCTCAATGCACGTGCCGTCTGCACATGTTTTGCTGGAACGTGCACGCGCAGTGAGCCCTGTTTCGGAACAAAATAGAGAACAAAAATTTAATCTGACATATTTAATTTTTAATTTAAATCACTTATAAGCCCTAATTATTAAAACTTCTGACAATATTTCTTTGCCATTAAATGATATCTAACCCTATTAAAGTAGAACTGCGTGCTTATGACAGCTGTGAAATCTAGACGAACTAGTGGATACTCGACGGTAAGTGCCAAAAATCCCATTTGGAATCTTAAAAGCTCAACGCTGATAAACTAGAAAGTTCCTCGACATTATTATAGTGCTCTCTATTTATCGTGGAATGTAGCACGTTAGTTAGATATACGGCATATCTAAAATACACGATTTGTCCCTAAGCAGTTTTTTTTCTCGTCCAAGCCTACATCAAAATTCGACGTAGGACACGAAAAAGAAAGGACAATTGATCCCATTGAATGGTATAAATGCTATCCCTGTGAATCACTTTTAAATAATAGTAATAATAATTTAAATTATACACCTAAAAGATTGTGTGAACACTTTGTGGAGACGAGAAAATTGATTAGGCACTAAGTATGGCTCTCTCTCTCTCTCTCCAATGGTCGACGCAATCGTAATTCGACTATCTATCTACAAATATATAATTCTGCCGGACACTTCCAATGGCACTAATTCATCAGAGAGTAAATTTGAGTAGGAGATAAAAAGGAAGCGGACGGCGAAAAAGGGACAGTGAAGAGTAAAAGGAAAGGAGGAGGGGAAGAAAAAAATTTAAACCCATAATAATTGTGACATTAAATATTCAAAACCCCACATTGTATAGTTGACTGAATTTGGACTGACTTTTCGAAGGTCCTTTTCACCACAATTGCTGTTGAAAGTCGATGTTGGCGAAACCGGGGTTATTTCTTGTGGTCCAATAATTACCGGCATATTCCCAGCTCTCCTTGTCATCTATGCTCGTTGTTTTTCTGAAAAAAATGTGGACAATTACTATAACAGGAATTTTTGTATAGAAACAATGTTTTCACTGGTGTGGTTGAGAAATGACATTTTGAAAAAAATTTCCTAACTACTTCCCAAAAACCCATTCATAACTATTTTATGCTTCTGCAAGTTTAAATTATAAAAGCTCGTTCCAGTATTATTTCCCCCTTTTCCCATTTATTTTTACACCAAAGGAACTATATTCCCACAATCTTTCTACCTTTATATTACTTGCAGGTAAAAAATTGAGGCTTTTTCGGATATTATAAAATGAGCCCTTCCTTTCGAAATTAAAAAAATCAAACGGTTATTCATTTGGTTACCACAGAATATAAGTCATACATGATGCGCATATCTTTCAAGAGAATTGCAAGATGAGGCTTTTGAACTTACTTGAACCACATTGGCTCGAAATTGCTCCCTTCGTCTTCCCTTTCTTTCCTTCGATCCCTTTGAGCTTGTTCCAACTGCACCTTGGTCGATTCGGCCAACTGTACATTTCCCTCTTCCAACAGTCTATGATAAACAAAGTCACAATCAAAAAAACAAAAAAACAATTGAATACAAAAATTTAAAAATGCCCACTAATCAAATTGCAGTAATGAACAGGGGCACAAAATCAAAAGAAGTATGATAAAATTAAACTACTTTTGTTCAAAATTGGCTATACTGTAACTGCATTCAGGAAAAAGAAATGGTTCAACTGCAGAGTTGCCTTGAAATTTGAGATAATTGACAGATAATAATTCAAGTAAAATAGGATTCACTGCTTTTTGGGCTCAAATAAGGAAAGAAACAAACCTTACAAAAATTATCTTCATTTTTATTACTTGAAATGTATATTATTTGGCCCAAGCTCAATCTGTATCAGTCTAAAAATCATGATTCGGAAATCAAGACTGGCAAAATTTGGATATCACGATTATTATATAGAAAATTCTGATTTCAGGTCTAAAAATCTTGATTAAGAAAGATTACAATTTTGGCAAAATAATGATTTCTCACAACACAATTGCATTAAATTTTTGATTTTGGTAACAAAAATCATAAATTTTGGGCCAAATAAACTAGATTTGTCAGTAATCTTAATAATTTTTTTCATTCAATTCTATATCTTTTTATTCAAATAACTGAGGCAACTGAATCTTCCTAAGTATAGCTCAAGTTGTGCTATTTAACAAGAATGTAAGTCTCATATGATTTGAGAGAATGCCTCCAGAATGGCATTGACCTATTCTTATTTTAAAAGGCGTTGAATTAAATTTGGATAGATAAAATGGATATAAATATGAAAATGCGCATGATTAAAACTAATACCAAAAAAAATGTAAAATTAATATTTCCTACATTAAATTAGTACTTTTACTTGAATTGGTCAAAAATAAACTATATCGTTTATCCGATTGCTTTTAAAATTGACAAATATAAAAATCTCAGATTTTTCTCTAATCACACGGTTTACACTGGCACACTTGCCTTTGATCAGGCCTAAATCTAGTGTCAGTCGGAGGTAGAACTTTTATCAGATCCGATTCCAACTCGTTCAGTTCAATGGAAAATCGTGTGAAACCATAATAACGATCATTTTCTGCTGGTATAGCACCTATACCATGAATAAAAAATTCATCACCATTGTTTAAATGTTGATTTAACTCATATGATTTAAAAATGGACGATTTATTTTTTACCGATTCTCCAGATGCATCTGGCCGAGGGTGGATTTCCGCAGTACAATGCTTCATTCCACTTGCCAAACAGTTTGTGAATGCATCTGCCGTCGCCACTCTGAATGCTTCCGTGCACTTCGTGTCGCTTATTGGACCAGTACGATGCCTAAAGTAAAGGCAGGACAAATTTCTTAATTCTCACGGATCCCCCTTCTTCCCAAGTACGACATTAAAGCCTTAAAGACACGCAGTTCGTTAAAGGAAAACTCGATATAATGTGAACTTACTTTTGAAAACGTCAGTTTGCATTTTGCATTAGTCACATTAATACACAATTCTCCATAGAGGTCGACCCACCGTTGTCCACCAAACAGATTGTGAATGCACGTTGTAAGCTTATTCCAACGATAATGCTCATTAAATCTAAAAATAATCAAAATACGCTTACTTGAATATTTAGTTCTTGCAAATGTGCATTGGCAATGTGGCAAATTTCAATACATTATTTCAACTGCTTAACAAATCCTTGAAAATAAATTATTTATTTTTTTTTTTTTAGAAAAAAACTTACTTAGGAAGAATAAGATGCACCATTCCTATTGGCTGCACTTCCATAGATTTACCCCAAAAGGTGGTTTTAATTCTCATATCTGAATTTCAACAAATTAAATAAATCACCGATGCAGCTTAAATATTGCTAGCAACAACACAAAGTGGCCTACCTTGCCAAAAAATAAAATTTTTAGATTCAGCATGACAGGCCGAAATCGGGGGATGGTGGCATACCTGACACGTACAAAGGATATTTTCAATTAAAAGCGTTTTGAGACGGAAAAAATTAAGTCGAATAAAATGCCCCACCTGTTCTGAAATAAATCTAAACCCTCTATCTTCTCTTATGCATTCGTAAGTCTCGCCCAATAAAGGATTAAAAGGTTTGTGCCCGGCACGATAATAGGACGATCCGTAGGCAGAAACGGCAAATGCTGCTACTAGCACCTTCACAAAATTTAAATAAATATGATTTCAAGCTAGGGGTCCACATTGCTAGTATTATTATTAATGTTATTTTTAGGTCATTGATAATTGCTTACCATTCTTTCATAAGGATCTTCTGTTTCTGCAGCTTTGTCTAAAATATCACAATATTCGAGTTCTTCGCACAGCCTCTAAAACGATGACGCAAACAGATTTGTAAGCCCATGGCAGCCAAGTAGTGCTGAATGACTTTTTTTTTAAATTCGCTTACTTGAAGCGTGTTTAACGGTTCGTTGAGTGTGACCGGCATGCTGATTTTGCTTAAATCCTTTCCGATGTTTCGACATAAAAGGTTCCATAAATTCAAATCGCCTGCCTCCGGTTTCGGAACGGGAAGTTGGGTTCTTCTACCAGTAGTGCAAAGCGCAGAATTTTGACCGTCTGTCACTGAAATAAAAGGGAATTATTATATTTGCTTTGAATTGGGAAATTAGCCTTAAACAGAAATAGCAAGTTAATTATCTTTAACAGTATAACTCACAGCTCGGAGCGGGCGTACAATCAGTACCAGTCTCGGAATTATCACTAGTAAAGCTACCTTCATCTTCATCGTCAGTTGCAGATCCCTATAATTAAAAGTTGCTTGAAATAATTGCTTATCTACTTTTGACATTTGGGGAAATTGCAATTCAACACAAGCGGGAAAGTGACCTTCAGAAAATTTCACGAAAATTGGAATTAAAGTTGGTTACTTTTAAGTAAATTTTTTTAAGAGCCTCCTCCAAGCGAGGTTTTGTAACAGAGTATCACCATTTAACAGCAAAATAAGCGTAGGCTTTTTTTCCTAAACTTACTTCCGAGGACGAGTCAGAAATGTGTTCTGCAGCATCAAAGAATTCGGTGACCGATAGGGAGCTTTCACAAGATATCGACGGATGGCGGGCAACTTGAAGCTGAAAAATAATTCGTTGGCATTTACGGTTACCGTAATCCAAACCCATTTTGACAAAACTTAGTACAACCATCAATTCGTGCAGTAATTCTTAGAAGCAATCCAGAGAGCTCTTCAATTAACCCAACTTACCGAGTCGGGTGTGACCGAGCTTTCGCTCAAATCCGACTCCGCGTGAATTTTGTTCAATCTTGACCTGAGTTCGGCATTTTGTTGCAATGCCTGGGCCAAACGAGAAAACGTGGCCATCAAGAAATTGACAATATAAAAGGAAGTAATATTGGTAAATGTTTTTGCTTTTGGCAGCCGTGCTAATCCTCAATTCAATGGTTTGCCATTGCCACAAAAAGCCCATTATTTTAAAAGATGAAATATTACAATTTATGCAATTTTCAATCGTATCTTAAACTGTAATATGAAAAAAAGCAACCTCCTGTAGCTGTTTGACAAGCAGCAAACGATTGAATTTCAAAAAAAGCACGGAAGGTAAACAAAAAGAAAAAAAAAATTAAATTAAAATAAACGCAAGTGTTAACGAAATTTAAAAAAAATATCTGTGAAAATTAAAAGAAATTCGTAAACATTGTTCCGAGTTATTTTTTATAGTGCCTTAAGACCAAAATATTTGATAAAGTCACTGTAAAGAGGTTTTTTTTGGAATTTCTATAATCGTCCTCCCATGTCCGGTTTTGTCCTAACGGTTTGCACAAAACCACTCTCAAAATCCCTGCCTAGTTACATTCATTTCAAGATGGCCTCCATCCACTTCCAAGCTCGGATGCCCTTCATTGACGTACCCCAAGCTAACAGCATGGTTGAATAGTGATTTTGCATTCAAAAATAACTAATCAACTATAGTCATGACATACATGGCAAATGAATAACCTCAAAAAGAATTCATAAATTGTGGCATAAAATAATGAACTACCTATCCTCTAAACAGGATGCAAATTATTGATAATTTTCCCCACTAACAATGAAACTGAAAATGCAAGAACACAAAAGTGGAAAAAAAAGTACTAAATAATAATAATAATAAATGAATAACTGAAGTAAACCATAAAATAAGAAATGAAGCGTAAATGAAAAATAAATTTTCTTACTTGATTTAATGCCGTTCGTAAATTATTCTGCACCACATTATTAGAGATATTGTTCGGAGATAAATTTTCCAAATCCAGCGCCTGCTTCAATCGCTCCTTTTCCGATTGCATTTGCCTCGATAAGCTTCTAAGATTTGCTAATGCTAATAAAAATGAGTAAAATAATTTTTAGGACTTTTTGATATAGTAGTTCGTCCAAGGTTTGATTTGACTTCATTAGCATTACGCAAGGTTTGATTTGACTTCATTAGCATTACGATTAAATGTAAAAATATACATGGTGAGTTTCATACATTTATATTTCTAAACCTGCTTCAAAGTGCTAAAGGGATGTAGCAGAAAAAAATTAGTACCATTTGTTGTTAATTAGAGAAAGGGTCACCACTGCAATCATTCAATTTTGGCATCACGTTCTTTCCATCCTCAACTCATCAATTTATTTTATGGGACACAAATTCCTCAAAACTTACTCTTCATTCCTCCATTCCTCAATTCCTCAACTTTGCACACCTCATTTCGGTTTATGAAACAAGAGCCATGAACTTTTTTTTTGATAATGCCTTGATTTAAAAATAATTTGGCAAGGGCTATCCCTGTACATTGGTATGAAGGGAGTGTTTATGCTTTTTAATAAGGGCATTACACCTAACCAAAAAATATTAATTTTTAAGGGTTTATTATGTAGCATGCTGTGCTCTCTCTCTCTCTCTCTAATTATAGTAGGTTTTTCAAACAATTAAATTAGCTGTATTATCATATTATAATTTTTAAAAAAAATTACAGATAACAAAAATAAAATTGAATTCTATGCTGGATTCATAATATACATACAAGTCACTTACTTTCTTTAGCAGTATCAATAAAATGGTCTCTGAGATTTTTCTCGTGGCTATTTTGGACGAGATGATTCTCGGGAAACGAGTGAGCCGAATCGTGTATTGAGCCAACGTTGATCTGGCTTCGGCACATGTTTGGAAGATTCGGATTGGAAGTGCTCAGCGGAGTCATCTCTTGAATATTAAGCGACGTAGACGACTGGAATGAGGAGGCAAAAGAGTCAAAAAAGTCAAATTGCACGTTAAAAGTGCAAATTAAGTAACGAACAAAAACAATCTAAATTCAAAGTCTCATAACTCCGAAACAAACAAAAATAAAATGTGCATAACGATAACATCATCTACGTGAACGTGCTCGATTACGAAGAAAATAAAGAGGGATGCAGCAACAATGGACAATTAAAGAAATACGAATGTCTGATACGGCAACAAACCGAAGCACTGCCAATTTTATGAAGGCCATGTTGCATAGATAATTGTGTACGATCGACTTTGCTAATAGGAATATCCAAAGTTTTGGATTTTAGATTCGTTAAATCCGAAGTGGTTCCCTTGTTTTTCTTACGCTTCAGTAAGAACCTTTTTCTATCACGTTTTATACTGGTTGCAGTAGATGCAACCTGAACCAAAATAAGTAATTGGATTATTAACAAAGACTGAAATCATGGCACCACCATTTATAAAAAAATATTAAAAATTATTCCAAGTTATTAATATTTTCTGCGATTAAAATAAAACACATTGTTTACAAATTTACATAAGGAACTAGCCCTTTCACCGGTACTTTCAAATCCTATTTTTTAAGCTATTTCTCAATTTATGGGAATGTTTTTCTGAATAACTAGGGGATTAGCAGGGTCTTATTACCATGATTTTTAATATTTAACTAAAATCGTTACATTCAATAAAATTATCGGTTTAAATCTCAAGTTTAGCAGACTAAGATGCAAATATCATTGTTGAAATTCATCGAAAAAAGTTAGTAAATGGGGGAAAAAATTACCTGTAATCTAACGTCGCAATTACTGCTACCAAATACTTCATCGAGTTGTTCTAGAAGGGTTCCCAGATTAAATATTCCTTCCTGAGTCTCCGCAAAATCTAAACAAAATATTGTCAAAAAACTTTGATCTTTTTTTTTCTGCCAAAGTAAGGCCTAATAAGAAAATCACCTTTATTAAATTTATCCATAGCAGTGGATTCAACGAGCCATGCGGCAACACGCTGTTGACAAAGAAAACTCGGACTTCTCAGCGGATGGGAATTACCATTACCAAAATAGGAATGCACTAGAATATATAGAACCAATTTGACCAATAAGTACGCATAAGGTAGTGTATTCAATCAATAACACGCCCCCCG
>JAQIXP010003128.1:0-13632 GCA_034700285.1 Proteroiulus fuscus
CATTTTTAAGTATTTTAGAGCCAAAAATTCGCCTGGGGCGCCATTTTTGATAGTTTTTGCAATTTTCTACAAAAAAACCATGAGTACCATAATAAAATATGACAAGTGCCCCCCCAAAAAATTTGGGATGCCCCCCTAAACTTTCAACTCTGGCTACGGGCTTGACTGCATGTCATTTTGAGTACCGGTACTTGACCTTTGACCTGAGAATTTTTTATGTTGTGTTGCCTACCATATCGTACCTTTAGTCTCGAATTTGCATATCGGTACTGTACTTAGCATTCACATCCCAGTTACAGGCACCTACGTCTTGGTGAAGTAATATGTAATTAAAATTATAAAATTAAGTTACTCTTAAAATACATGCACAGGTATACAATGCTACAAATCAATTTGAAAGTATATACTTTTGGGGAGAGGGAGGGTTGGTTTGTGATATCAAAATTTAAATTGAAATATAATTGATCAGGAAAGCAGTGTTTTGAAACTTTATTGTGCTGAAAACCACACGAAACAAATATCGTTGGAATATGGGTCTAGAAAGGGCTGCTTGACCTTTGACCATTTTCATTTAAATTATACAATCGTTTGTTAACACAGTTAATACAGTCGTTTTGTAAAATTTGACTGTACCCTCACAATTGATTGCTAATGGTAAACAAATTTTCTAGAAACATTAAAATTTTAGAACTTTGTTCCGAATAAGACACGTGTGTCTTATTATGTACATTTATGTACATTTCCAATAAAAACACATCGTCTCCGTGTGAGTTTACTAAAGGGAAAGTCCCACTTTAAAAGAAGTGGGTTATAGAGAAAAAAGACTTAGAGATTTAGAAGTCTAGTGTCAATGAACTTTTTATTGGTTTTTATCTTTTAATTTTGTTCACAAATATCTGAACTATACTGGGCATAATGATGTCAGACCAAAACGTTTGAGAAGATACCGTAGATTAGATGGAATCGCTGCGAATAACTCGATCTTATGACATCATGCTATATGAATTCATTCAAAGTGGTTTTATTATCAAGAAATGTGCAGTAGGCTACCGGTATAATATTTACACGGAATTATAATAGTCTATGTGGCCTCCTCAAGAGGGACCAGTGTTTACATTTTCGTGCAGTCTTAAATTAGTACACAGTGGAGAGCATGGAACTATGTTGAAACTATCAAACCCTGTAAAATGTTTGCTAATACTTAACCTAATGAGAGTGAGTAGCAGGTGATTGCAGCGTAGGACCAAACCTAGAATTCGTACTGACTAACATAAATGTACAGCCTAGCCACGGCCACCCCAACGAAATTATTGGACTGAGATAATTTCATGTTCAGCTCCAGGTCGATGTCTTGCGGACCAGGAATGCTCTTGACTAATGAAATGGCAGCTTGGTTATTCGACGTTTTTCTCAACTGGAAAAAGCCACGCGTGGCTTGAGTGATTCCTTGATGGGCCCTCGTGCTCTTCAGATCCAGCGTGAAGTTTGCCGTGATGCCAGCAAAATTCGGCCCACGCATCGTGAACAGATTGACGAAACCCGTCGGAGGAATCGTCAAGTTTGAAACGAACGTCAGATAGTTGTTCGAGTATGACAGGGGCTGGCTGATGCAGGCTTCATCGTTCAGAGGGCAAACAGTCGACTCGCGCTTGCAGCGACTGCAAAAAAATTAATTTTAAGATTAATTAATGGCATGTTGAAGACTCGAAACATGAGATCTAGACATGGCCGGAGAAAATTAGGATACAAACTTCTTATGAGTGGTGTCACGGATATATCCAGTAGGGCATTCGATCCTGTTGCACTTATAACTTCCTCTCGTGTTCAAACAAACTTCGTTCGGGCCATTGCACACGTTACTTTGAGTGCATTCATCAATATCTGTTTTTCAAAATAAAATCACTAGAATTCCCCTATCATAATACGGCAACGTGTATTGCTTTTAAACTGGTCCACTGCAAACATTGACCAGTAGCCTACTGGACCAATCCCAGATGTTGGATATTAGTACGGTTATTAGCATATTGATAAACATTACCGGTACCAATTTAATATAATTGCCATGTTCTGTAGCATAATTTGGTCCAATAAACTTTCATTATCTATCAGTATATTTGAAATGATATTTGCAACCAGCTAATATAATAACCAGTATACGGTTTTCCATTGGTTAACAGCTTGAATCAGCAAAAAATGATGTCAGGTCTTATGTTTTGGTTTAGCCTATGTCAATGAAAACTCACCTTGGCAAATCCGCTTATCGGCTCCTGTCTTGTATCCGGGAGGGCAGCTGCAAGAGTACGAGCCTGGCTCGTTGACGCAAAGGCCCACGCACAGATTCCCACGGCCCTTGTACAAAGTGCATTCATCCACGTCTGAAATTAAAAGTACGGACTCATTAATTAATGGAGGAGTTATGGGAACATTTTGAATGAATTTTTTTGGTACCATTGCAAGTTCTCTTGTCTTCTCCTTGGGTGAAACCCGGCAAGCAGGTGCATTGATAAGAACCCCACGTGTTTATGCAGGTCTGCTGACAAATCGAACTGCCAAGCTCTTGGCATTCGTCCCTGTCTGCGCTCAAAGAGATATCGCATACATGTTGAAAATGTGAAAGTTTGAAGTGTTTAAATGATGATTTTTGTGCCTACCTATGCAGACCCTGTCGTTGTCGCCTTGCTTGAATCCTTCGTTACATTTGCAAAGGTAGGAGCCGGGCGTGTTTTGGCAGTTTGCATTGTGGGCGCAAACTTTGCCATAACGAGTACATTCATCGATATCTAAAATGGTCAGGATTTAGTCAATGGCTGTAACTGGATGTTGATGTCCAGCGTCTTATAGCACTTATACCTTCGCATTCCCTTTGGGCATTTAGAAAGTATCCAACTTGGCACTGGCAAATGTAGCTTCCCGGGCGGTTGATGCACTGCTGACCACCGCGGCATTCGTGAGTCCCTGTGGCACATTCGTCGATGTCTGTCATGCGACAACAATGTACAGCCAATTTTATAATCGCTATAGTAACGATTTAGTGTCGGAAATCTTGGCGCTATGCTATCATACCCTGACACCTGGTTCCTTGTGCATCAATTTCGTATCCTGCGCCGCAGTTGACAGCGTTCTGACACTGGTAGGAGCCAATGGAGTTGATGCAGCGCTGATATGGCCGGCAAATGTTTGGCGTTTCGCACTCATTGTGATCTGGACAGAGTAGAAGCTTGTATTAAATATTTGCAAGTGTATTCAAATGCTCATTTCGTGATATTTACCGACGCAAGTCCCCGATGCGTCCGGCCGCATGCCAGGCTCACACTGAACCGTATTGCAGCTGCCGTCCGCTGCAAGCCGATAGCCGTAGGGACATGTCTTGCGATCACATCTGAAGGATCCCAAGGTGTTCCGGCACACCCATCCAGTGCCACAGTTGTGCGTACCAATTACACACTCGTCGTCATCTATGAAGATGATTTTCCAAGGTTAAAAATGTATTTTGGAATTGCTGTAACCTTAGTACTCCATCTCACTGATTGATACAGCGATTTTTTTGAGGTGTCTAAGCTATTGGACATTGATTTCTTTCGTAGGTGTATTCTGTATTTTTGTAGTAGACCACTTTCTAAAAGGCTCTCATAATGGAACATTTTGCTAAAAGAGTCCAATTTTCTGCCTCATAAATGCATGCTTTCATTAAAAAAATAAATTTTGATTTTCATAATGGCCAATACCAATTAGATAGGCCTAGCTGGTTTTATCTATAAGACTGTAGAAATCCCCAATGACTAATACATACAAATACAAACTTGTATAAAGTAATACCGATTACTACCGAATTGGATCTACTAGACCTTTAATTTGGGAAAGTGCTAATCCTACCTTCGCATGTGCTCGTATGTGCATTCAAAGTGTATCCTGTGCCGCATCCCTGCAGCCGGATGCAAGTGAATGACCCAATGGTGTTATCGCAGCGTTGCGTTGGAATGCAATTATGAGATCCGAGTTGACATTCGTTGACATCTGATAAAATAACAACGGGTCACTTTAGGAATTCTCTAAACCGTTGTTAAGCTAGTTTGAAAGTTTTCGTCTGGGTGTAGTTATATGCATTCCCCATGACCTTACTATATACTGTCATACCGATATTGGTATTGTAACACTGTATGCGAGTTTTCGGCACATTCATCCACATTTTACACGTAACGTAAATATGAACACAAAGCGACATTGCTAAACGGACGATTATTGTAGCACATGGAGCAACACGGTGCCACTTACCAATTTACTGCCAGTATATGCTCTGGCACGTAAAATTGGGGCGCTTACCCTACCTTCACAGCGCAGGGTCTGTTGGTTGAGTTTATATCCGACCGGACAAAGGATTTGTTTTGTAACGCACGAAAAGCTTCCTGCCGAGTTCTGGCACGTCTCTCTGTCACCGTCGCAAGAGTCCAAACCGTCGGAGCATTCGTCAATATCTGGAGAATTTGTTAGACAGTTTTAGCAGTCTACGCCAAGAATTCGGATCGATTGTCAGTACATAACTCACCAAGGCATCGGTGGCTTTCTGCGTTGAACCTGAATCCTGGAGAGCATGTCTGCTTGTCGATGCAATCGAACCCACCAATAGTGTTTTGACAGTCTGTCGCCTCAGGATCGCAGTTATGGATGTTATCCTGGCATTCATTTACATCTGAAATTTTAAATGTTTCGCTTGCAACCTGTGTCAACCTGTATTTTATTCTATTTTATTAAATTGCAGAAATACCTTCGCATTCTTTGGTGTTAGAATTGAGTCGGTAGCCTTGTGGACACGCATGCAATGATGGCCTGGCTGTACAGGAGTAGCCGCCGCGATAATTGACGCACATTTCCTCCGAGGAGCAGTTGTGGACGTGCTCGCTGCATTCGTCAATATCTATAAATAGAATGCCATAGTTTCATACTTTTATTTCTGTTATTTGGGGTTCCCAATTTAGTGGCTACGTTACCTTCGCATCCTCTTACAGTGGTGTTTGGCCGATAGCCGTGTGGACACTGCACCAGCCAGCATCGGAAACTGCCGTTCGTGTTGAGGCATATTTCTTGAACCTTGTTGCAGTTGTCGGTCTTCATGAGGCACTCGTTAATATCTGTTTTAGATTTATAAGATAATAAGAAGCTTTGTTAAATTGTCTGGTAACTTTTGGTCGCACGTATGATGATAAAACAGAGCCTGGATAAATGGCAGGGATGGGATTGATGTAAAAAACTGTGAAATATGTGAAAAAATTTTATATTCAAGAAAGAATTTGTGAAACATTTGAATATTCAACAGCCAAAGTGTGAAAAATGTGAAAGTTAGGCTCTGAGGAGTGTGATAAATGTAATAAAGGTATTTTGGGATGTAAAACGTATGAAAAATGTTGGTACTCCTGTCACATCCCTGATTTGGACATTTTAAAAGCTTTCGACACATGTCTAGTTCCAGCTTTTAGTATACAAATGTACCTTCACAAACTTTTGAAGTTGAATTATATTCATTCCCAGGAGGACATTCTGGATTCTTAGGCACAAGAGCCCGACACTGAAATCCTCCAATCTGGTTGACACATTCTTCTTCATCCGTGCAGTTGTGCGTTTTTTCCAGACATTCATTGGTATCTATCGATGTAAAATGGCAGTGCAATTTCTACAAACCCATTACCTGTTACTTTCTGCAAAATGTTACAGGATTTCTCTCACCTTGGCAAACCTTCATCGTAAAGTTCATTTTGTAACCGCGTGGACATTGGACGTTGTGGCAACGATAATTGCCAACCGTATTGATGCAAATGGAATTCTGTTGCCGACAGTCGTTTAATCCTTCCGCACATTCATCAATGTCTTAAGTTAGAATAATTAGTCTATTAATCCAACTACGTGCTTGGAACTTTATGAGCCAAGTTCTCAGAATTATTAGTAAGCCCCCTACAGGTACCTATGCAATTCTGAGGACTTTCGGGATCCGGTTTGTGCCCGTCCGGACACTTTGCTATTTGCAACTCCTCTTTTGTCTGGCAATGGTAAAGACCTACGTCGTTGATGCAGATTTCTTTGTCGGGGTCGCAGGTGTCAAGCTTTTCCTCACATTCATCTACATCTGAAGAATTTTCCGAGGAAAAACAGTTAAAATTTCATCAAATGCTTGAATTGACAGTAATTAATTTAAAGGAAACCTTAGTTCAATATGGAATAGGTCTATTTAAATGAAAAATACAGCAGTTTTTACTTTTTAAAAATTGATATTTGGTCATTTCTTATTATCAAAATATGTGATAAAAATTACCTTAAGAGGGTAGGTACTGTAACCATTGTTGTCGTCATTACCTGTGCACTGTTCATCATCTCTGTTTGATGGCTTGTATCCAGCGGGGCACTGGGCTTTGACTTTGGTAGTGCATTGGTAGGATCCCAGGGTGTTAATGCACGTTTCGACGTCCTCTTTGCAATCGTGCAAGTTTTCCATGCATTCATTGATATCTGCCGTACGTGTAATTAAATTAAGTCATCAAGATCGTTTTCCTCAAATGGCAACATTCCCAAACTGCCATAATCTGGCGTCTTCTGCTGCTTACCTGTGCACATCCGAAAGGCAAGATTGAAACGGTATCCCTTGTCACACGTCACATCGCATTCGTATGCGCCAACAATGTTTCGACAAGTCTCCTTGTCGGGATTGCAGTCGTGCAGCTTTTCGATGCATTCGTCAACGTCTTCGTGATAGAAAGTTTGCCGGAATTATTAGGGTTCTGTAGATGATAGCTAATTTTTGCTTAGAAATCAATGAAATGAAAATGCAATTGGGAAGAGATGTTATAGCCCTGGCGAGACAAAATGGACATTGCGACTAAGACGTATGCACGATACAAAATGAAATTTTGGACATGGCAAGCTATGCCAAGAGTACGGTACATAACAGCGGACGTAACATTATGTGACATGCCGAAAACTCCTTATTCACTGTTGTTTTTTCTCTTGCAGCGTTGATTCAATTTCTTTTTACCCTGTATAGGCCTACTGTGGAATATCCGCGCCGTAGACCATTGTGGGATTTTTTAAAAGTTCTTAATGAAATTTACTTATACCTTCACATGTCTTTTGATTGCCGTTGAATTTGTATCCTGCCGGGCAGCTGCTTTGGGATTTCGTCTGACACTCGTAAGTGCCTTGTAGATTCAGACAGAATTCTCGCTCACGATTGCAGGCATCTAAGCCTTCAGCGCATTCGTTTACATCTAAAAAAAAAGACAGTTTTGTTTTTATTTCTGTTTAATGAGATGGAAAACTTGGATTAGAAACGATTTTTGTCGGCATTTTAAAGATATTCTTTCGCAATAAATGTACATATACTCAAGTTGGACCGATTTTTAATTCAAAATTCAAGTATCAATCTAAGATTCTGTCGAAACCACATTTAGCTCTAATTTTACAATGCCAACAAAAAGCGTTTACTGGTTGAGCCACGAGGTGGTCCCACATATCGAGCGTGTGTATCAAAGTGAATTTGTACCAATGCATGTTACGCTCAGCTGATTGAATTTATAACCAGGTGGGCAGGTCGTACTGGACTCCTTGGTTATGCACACGTAGGAACCATCGTTGTTCGAGCAAAACTGGGTGCTTCGGTCACACACGTCGATTCCCAGGGCGCATTCGTCAATGTCTGAAATGTAAGAGTTTCTCAGTGCTTATTTTGTAGATGATGCAAATGAGTCACTGATTAGTCTAGAATCATCATCCTTAATTTTGTGGTTAACCGACAAGCTACCAGCGTGTACGGCCCACGACATCAATGCACTTGTTTTTCGCGGTACTCTTAACCTTCCTACCTTTGCAACTGCCGCCGGAGAGACTACTCTCGTAACCCGGTGCACAGTTCTCCTGCAGGGGATCCGGAAAGGTTCTCCCAAAAGGAGCCAAGGACCCATCGTGATGATTGATGCAGTGATAGCTGCCGAGCGTATTCACACAATATTGAATTGCCAGGTCACATTCGTCTTCGTCTGTGGCGCATTCGTCAATATCTGTAAAAGCAAATCAATGGTTAATTTTCTTATAAATTTGCCATTTGCTATTGGAGGCTAAATGGAAAGTCAAGTGATGGCAAGTTATTTTTTTTTTAAATTAAAGGCAAATATAAGTGAATAAGAGCATTCATTTTAATTTTGTACTGCCATTATTTTAATTAAAAGTAACCCGAAAAGTACCCGAGCATGATCTTCTGTCATTCTGTAGTTCGTAACCAATGTTACACTCGCATATGATGGCATCGCCCGTATCAGTACAAAGCTGACTGCACGGGTTATTCACGCCGCAACGGTCCGTTACTAAATACAGTTTAAATTTTGTTTAGATTCGGTATGTGGGCCAGTTTTTGGCCAGTGTCTATCTCATGTTACCCGCAATGCACGTCTTCCCATCCGAATGCAAGCGGTACCCGGTGTTGCACTGACAATAGTAGCCATGATCCGTATCGATGCATTTGTGGTCGCACAACTCCGGAAAGGCTTGGCACTCGTTAAACTTGCCGTTGGTTGCTAGAAACGAAAGTATTTTAGGAATATTAAACCCCATATACTTTTGAGTTTTGTCAAATAGGTCAGACCGTGTAATTTACTGTCATTCTGTTGGGTTTCTTCTGTAGCGGCGCTAGGGTTTTGCTGCAGATTTGGTGTTGGCCGGCTGATCCTGGTGTTGGCCGCGATAGGCGGACGTGGCGTCGTGGCTGGCTGAGTGTTTACCACGTTCTTGTTGAGAGTATTGTTGCTCGACGATGAGTCGTTGGACGTAAGGCAACATTCATTAAAGGCTTGCGCCCAAGGAGAACCAAATTCTATCGACTTGAAACTGCAGCTGGAAATATCGCCCTGGCTTCGCACGGCAATGCCTACTTTGCAGCCGTCGCAGCAATCCTGAAAAATTTCGTTCAGAAATCAAGAGTTTGTACTAACCGTACATTCATATGTCACGGAATGCCAGTTTAGTACATACTCGTGCTATTTGGACTTGTTAGCAAGTGGGACGTGATTACCGTAACGAGGTGGAGGACCCAACCATACGTTATATAGGGATTTGAAAGTTTGTGTTACAATGTACTTTATGGAGCTAGCTGTTTTAAAATATTTCATAGATTCCCAAGAAGGCTGGTACAATTAGCCAATGCAGAATAGTTAATGTTATTCTTACCAGTTTAGCAATGTTATTTTAACAAAGATTTTTAAACATTTAATTTCTCATTATTGGTAAATATTTATTACAGTAGCATTTCGTTGTTCATATTTACTTTAATTTCTGTTTGTATTAAAAATAAATATACCTAAAGTGAGACGCCCAAAAATGCTACAAGGTATTCAGATTCGAACTATTTCTGCTCCAAGAGGGGAACTTTCACAAATAGCTCAGGACCCCCGAACTGAAATCCTGGCTATTCCAATGGTTCTAACCCACAATGCATGTTCCAAGTTTTAACTATTCAGGGCACCAACAATCCCTTGTTCACCCAATCTTTTGACAATCATATAAAGTCATGAAAAAGTGCCAACCAATGAAAAATGTATGGGGGGGCTGTCCTCACGGTAGGCCCCTACCTTATAATATTCGCCGCCATCTCCACGTCGCTTCACGCAGGGTTGCTTTAACCGTCCGGCTGCAGTTCCGGCAGTACACATGGCCAGCCGATGGATTTGCAGGCAGCAGATCTCCATTGTGGTGCCACAAAGTTCCTGTTGGTGCCAGGGGACGTTAGGTCTTGGCCGTGGATAGGCATCGCACTGTTCGCTGTTCTTACCCCGCAGAATGCCATCGTTGCAGCATTGGCCGATCGTGCGCTCAATTTCGGCTAGTGAATGTAATATTAGGCAGTTTACAACGTTTAGTTATTTACTAGCGACCCATCTAACAAATAAAATCAATTCCTTGCGGTATAGGCATGTGGTAGTGATTTAAACAAGCCAGGCGATCATATTCCGTATGCTAGAAAGGCGCCCTAGTTTTGCATTTTTTTTTTTCATTTGAAGAACTTTTACTTTTACGCAAAAGTGCAAAAAGTACAAAGGGGTAATTAGTACAGGATTACCAGACCCTACATGGATTTGGTTGAAAATTATGCAAAGCTTAAATGGATGCCATTTTACTGACAATATGCAGCGACCTCTATTGGATAAAATCCATCAGTCACACGAAACAGGTAGACACGCATGTCCTGGAGGGAGCCACCAACTTTCAGTGTCTGCTGAAATCTATGGGAAAATGTCGCCTAACATGTTTTTGGCAAATGTTGTGATTTCTTCAGTATGGAAACTACTGCTATTATATTATTATTTTCACTGCCATTCATAATTATCTAGTTAGTGGGAGCAAATTAAATATCACTTGTTACAAACTGGGACTCTCCTTTTAAAATAGTGTTTAGCATTAATTACTCTTGTCTAGTCCTGTATGGTTATGAGGTCTTGAGAAATTTAGTATATCCCAAGAAGTGAGTTAATTGTAGCCTAATTTTTATTGTTTATAAGCAGTTATGTTTAATGAAATTGCCCTTCTTATACCCTATATTTTATTAAAAGTAAAGTGTTTTTATTTCTGAAAGGCATTAATCATTGTCTATTATAGGACCTACTGGGCCTATCAGAAAACTGTTGAAACCACTTGAATCCTAAAAGCATTTTTGTGTCTGCCTTTTAAATTTTATTTCTGTTCGGGTTCTCGGAGTTCATCTTATGCCCTCTTGTATTTGTTAACTAACATGCATGTGTTAAAAGATTTATAGTAAAACAGATTAAAACATATACCGTAATTAACGTTGTGATATTTTGAAAAATACTTTTTGATTATGTTTTTGAACTCAAGTATAGATTAGGCTACTAACTAATATATGCCCCATATATAGAACATGTCATTGAACAGCTGTAGTTGTAAATTATATGTCAAATGTCATTGCATGGCTGTATTAAAGGGAAAGTACCACTTTGTAGCAAGAAATACATTTAAATTGTACACACTTATAGATTTAAATGGCTGTGACAATGATTAATATTTGAAGCAGTGTTAACATATTGAATAAAATCACGACTGTTTGTTAATTCAGCAGACACTGAAAGTTGGTGGGGCCCTCTAGGACATGCGTGTCTACGTGCTTCATAAGAGCTGGTTTCTTTTATCCAGCAGAGGGCGCTGCATACTGTTAATAAAATGGCACCTATTTGTGCTTTGCGTTTTCAACCAAATTCATGTATTCGGGACATTTGATTTATGGATTGGTGATCTCGAAAAAAAACCTTTGTTTTACCAAATTTTCATGCTCTTCCTCCAACCCACATCTTTAAAGTGGGACTTTCCCTTTAAATTTATACATGTGCATGTGATAATGACTTTGTTATTTATTTATTTAAGTTCAAAAACCACCATGCTTTGCTTGCATATAAGTTGCAGTGCATGGATAGGCTTACTCTTTATTAGTTGATATAGAAAACATTGAAAAATCAAGGACATACTATTATAAACATATTTAAAGGGAACTAAACTTATTTGGATTTAAAATAACAGGACTATAGGATCTGGAAAGTCAATGTAATTGATAAAAAATGGGATCTAGGAATTTTATGCTAAAACAGAATAGTAATGACAGTGATTTATCAGGATTTAAAAAATGCATGGCGCCTATTTGGGCTTTTATTTTTTCCAAATACACGTATTCAGGACATTTTATTTAATGATCGGTGGGATCAAATCAAATTGCAATTTCCATGGCTTTCCTAATTTTTCATGCTCTTCATCCTACAACCCACTTCTTTCAAAGTGGGACTTTCCCTTTAACAGAAAATAAGATGGAAAGATTCTCGGGGAAAAGTTGGGAAAAGATAAACTCATCTTTGTTATGAACCACATTAATAATAACACTGTTTTGGTTTTTTTTTTAAGAAAAAAAATATTAGACCTATGAAAACTGTTTTCAAACTTTACCATTTTTTAAAATATAGGCCTAATACCAAATTCATGAATAATTTTTGTTTACTTACCTTTGCTAAGCCCGTACAAAGTAGCCAGTGTTATAAGCACCACGAAAACATGCGTTCTGGTTGATAAATACATCCTTCGAAATCCCTCTGGATTACTGGATATTTTTCCCAGAGTTTTAAGCACTAGATTTGTATTATTTTGTGTAAATCTAACACTGGTATATATAAAAATCAATTTTCAATCATTCATTTTGTAAATTCTGCACGTGGTTGCACTAGTTGCTTAGAAAGTCAAGCAAAAAGTTGTCACTTTGGCGAATAACTTTGTCGTTCACAGGGCATGGACTTTGAAATGAGACTAGGGTGCTGTTACCAATTTTTATTGTCGAAATCCACCAAGTTTTTCTATATAGCCTTACATATAAATGGCTAAAACACCAAAACAAGCAATAAATTACTTCCAATCTCAACTCTGTTTTTCACTAACCCTCCTTCATATTACTATATGAGCTTCTTTCGTATTTAGAAATATCCCATTAATCATTCTGTAACGTTGTGTGCCATTTTTATATTAGATAACAAACTATGTTTTCGGTTTTATAGTTTTCTATATAACGGGTCTTTAACTCTGGTCTTAAATTAAATATCATCTTTAATTAACTAGTCTTATTTTTTATTTTTCACTCGCAGTGAGTGGAAGCAGCCATTTATGTTTCTTGGTGGCATCATTAAAGGGAAAGTCCCACTTTATAGCAAGTAATTTTTAAATTGTAGGCCTACACACTTACTACCCCTAGATATGAATGGCCCTGGCGATAATAATGACAGCAGTTTTCATATCGAAGAAATTACGATGTTTGTCAAATACATATTAGGTGCCATTTTTCCATAGATTTCAGCAGACACTGAAAGCTGGTAGCGCCCTCTAGGACGTGTATCTATATGAGTTCCAAGAGAGCTGATGCCTTTTTGTCCAGTAGAAGGCGCTACACATAGTCAGTGACATGGCGCAAGTTTGGGCTTTCTATTTTCATCCAAATCTACGTATTCAGGACATTTTATCTAATGATCGGTAGGCCCGAATCCAATTTCAGTTTCCATGTCTACAAATTTTTCATGCTCTTTTCCCCAAAATCAACTTGTTTCAAAGTGGGACTGTCCCTTTAAGCACTAGTTGTTAAAGCTGGCGTGTGTGCAAAAAGTTCTGAATGTGAATTGAAAAGATATAAATTTGTGAAAAAAATGTGACTCTTCAGGGGTCACAGATGGCCCTATTATACATGTACTTACATTTTATTTTAGATTCATATATTTGTACTAGTTTTGGACAAATTTTTTATATTGTACCATTTTTATAAGGTTTGAATGCAAATTAAATTACCCGATCTCACTTTTTTGAGAGTTGATGGAAAGGCTATATTGAACTAGGAATGATTTTGGTGTCATCATGGATCATTGATTTGATGATCTTCCTAAATGTTCAATGGACTGTAAATGCAATGTCAGCGTAAATAATCTTACAAAAATATTCCTATTTAAGCCCCGATTTTGGGAAAAAATGTCCCACTCAATTATTATTCGTACGGCCATTCCATGAAAAAGTCAACCAAATTTAATTTTTTTCAAAAAATTAAAATTGTTATAAATATGTTGTTTTATA
>JAQIXP010003129.1:0-13630 GCA_034700285.1 Proteroiulus fuscus
AGTTTGAAGAAAACGAATTTAACATTGAAATCCCCATAGGCCCACGCTGTTAAAAGTGTGGACAGCCCCCTTAAGTAGCATTTCCCAGAAAGCCCTCGGAGCTTTGAGCAACTATCACCCAGCAGATAAGTTTCTAAGGAAAGCTGCATTGGTTTAAGTTTCCTAATACTAAAATTGCAAAAATTTGAATGGAATTTTGGGCATTGGAGATAATTTGAAAGACATTTTTTGGGAACTTTGCATGAATTTCTTGACAACAGTGCCCTCTACGGCATTTTATTTAGATTTTGGAGTAGACTTTTTAAATAATTTAATTTTATGGAACTTTAAGGAATTTTTGAGAAATTCTGTCATAAAATGGAATTTGGAAGAAATTTTGGGAATTTTGCATGGATTTCTTGACAACATCGCCCTCTACGACCTCTTACTTCTGTTTGGAGTGGAATTTCGAGGTAGGCTATTTTAAATTTGAAAGGGTATTGCATATGACAACAGCGCCATTTAAGGCATTTTCTCCCATATGGAGGGAAATTTTGAGAAATTCTGCCATAATACTATGGCAAAACTGCAAATTTAACTGAAAAACAGTGTCAGGAAAACTGTGAAAATACTGAAGTGCCTGTATAACTTTTAAATGAAAAAATACAACAAATTGGTCCTTTTTCTTACGATCTATAAGAAAATGAAATAATCTTCCTAAAAATACTTCCAAAGTGTTTGGAATTCAATTTAACAATGATGTTTAAGTCGCAACTGCATGTCGTGGGAGTATCCTCCTGATGATGGGATAACTTCCCTACCAACTGACATCATAGGCTGATCGTAGGGTTACTAGGGTACTGAGTTGCATTGAAAATAGAATTGAATTGAACTTAACAGACGAAAAATCTTCAGAAAACTGGTGTAAACTGCAGTTTTCCACATTTCCCCCCGTCTGCTAAACCTGCAGTTTCTCACCATTTTCTGCTGTTGTGCACCATAATACGGCGGACATTCTGCATTTTTTACATTAAAAAATCTGCAGAAGTAACTAAATTTAACTTGGATTTTCTTATTTGGCATAAGCAAAATACGTTATAGATTTTTGTTTGTAGAGATATCTCCTCTTACCTTCCACTTCCACAGGGTAAGGTGGTCCAGGTTGTAACCCCGTTTCCTCCTTCAGCAGACCACTAATGTGGATCACGAGGTCGACGCTTGAATGACACTTAGCCAAGAGATTTTTCTACAAAAAAAACAACAATACATGTAATTTGATTGATGCAAACTGTGTAATGGGAGTAGCCATCATACATTTCAGGGTGTCTACTGAAGAACAAATGTGAATTTCAAGTATATTTCCAGGAATTCCTGGATCAAAATATCATTCCCGGATTTCCAAAATCAAAATAAAATTCCAGTATTCCAGGCTCAGCAGTCACCCCGTAATAACAGTAACGTACATATTCGTCGATGGCACCCGCCAACAATATTCCATATTGTATATTTTCGTTCATCGTTTCCTCCATTTGGTCGAGATTTTCCCGGCTCTCCCGCAAGGCCAGTTCCAAATCACGCATGTAAATTTCGATGTTGGTCAGAGGGACTTCGACGGGTTCTGGGGACTCTAACCGAGCGCACGCCCCATTGGTTACTTCCTGAACTTCCGATATCAAGGAACCGCTCGATGGCAGACTCTCCTCCTCGTACTGCGCCTCCGACGTTTGAATTTCTTCCGCTTCTTTGTCAGTTAAATGCAGCGTGTCCACCTGTGCGGTGTGATCCGCTTGCATAATCTGCTCTTCCTATAGAATAAAATTAACAAAATCTTTTCAAATTTTTGCTCAGAATTAAATAAATAACTGCCATAATAAAAAAAATTTGGGATTTACCTGTTCTCTCTCAAACCTAGCTCTCAGCTTCTCGGTCCATGAAACGCAGTCTTCTTTGAGGACGAAAAATTCCCGCATTTCCAATTCCATGAAAAGTCCCATGTCGTCATTGAGCTTTTTGCTCTTCAGCATTTCTCCAAAGTCCCGGAACTTTGTTATTCTAGTGTCGTCATTGGAAAGTATGTTTTGGACAGTCTGCAATTAAAAAAAAAATCAATAAAGCGGAAATTAATTGAAAATAAATACTAATATAAACTAAATACATGAATTTAGCATGTTTTAATGCAGTTTTAATGCAGAAAAGAAATTTGGAGCATGCCGAGTGTTTCTTTTTCACTGGGGAAAGAATTTTATTTCCAAAATTAGAGAAATATTATAAGAATGTTTTCCATAAATACGGAAATACCAGCCATATTATAGGATTTTTTGCTAATAATATAGGAATATTTAAAGGAATGTATTCCAAAAAATTTAGGAATATTATAGGAATGTTTTTCAAAAATATCGAAATGCATAGGAATTTTTTTTTTTTTTTTACAAAAATATAGAAATTGTATTGGCATTCAAAAAATATACAAATGTTATAGGAATGTTTTCCAAAAATTTAGGAATATTATAGGAAACTTTTCTAATAATATAGGACTGTTTTCCAATAATATATGAATGTTTTCTAATAATATAAGAATGTTTTCTGATAATATTGAACTGTTTTCTAATAACATAGGAATGATTTAAGAATTTTTAAAAAATATATAGGCATATTATAGGAACTGATATAATTTACCAAAAATAAGTTACTATTATTAGAATTCCTATTCCGAAATATAGGAATATCATTGGAATGTTTTCAAAAAAATATTAGAGTAATACAGGAATTCCTATTGTAAAATATTCCCATACTGCAAAATATTCCTATTACAAATCATAAATGTTACAAATATTTTTTCCAACAATAAAAGAGTTTTACAATAATTTTTTTCCAAAAACATAGAAATGTTATAGAAAAATTTTATAATTAACTAGTAATAACATGGAAATTTTCTTTCCAAAAATTTAGGAATATAATAGGAGTTTATCTTTGGAAAAATATTGGAATATAATAAGAATTTCTTTTTTTTTTAAATTACAAGGCATTATTATAGTCTTCAAAAAATGAAATTTTCCAAAATATAGTAACAGTTCAAGCTATAGGAATGTTTTCTAAAAATGTATCCTTATAGGAATTTTTTTTACATGAACATAATATTATAGGGATTATTTAAAAAAAAAAAAAAGGATATAGAAATAATTCAAATGTTTTAAAACATAGAAATCGTATAGGTTAATCTTATTAGAGAACTTTTTATGGAGCAGGGATTCCGAATCTCACAGAAAAATAGATTTTGTTCTTACCTGTAGTTCATGAAAGCTGTGTGTATAATCTCTAGGTAGTGGAGCCTGCTCAAGCGCATTCAGCCGGCTTTCCAGATCTGTGAGCCAAATGAGCAACTCTTTCTTTACTCCGTTGAACTCATCCCACTGATTCAGAAGGGCTTTGCGGTCTTCAAAAAGTTCGAGCACTTGATGTAAGAAGGAGTCGTACTGAACATTAGCATCATGAATGCACTTTTTCAAAACGTCGGCCATATCTAAACGATTTTCTTGTGCGAGCTGATGATATTGCCGGTTGAGTTCCTTGAGGGCGTCGTGCTTTTTGTGGATATTATTCAATAAAACCTACAAATATTTATTATTATTTTTACAAAAACAATATTTCCTTTCCAAATATTTAAAATTTGAATTAAAATTTACTAAGAAAATGGCTTACATCGAGGCTTTTCACGTTCTCTGCAAGGGACGAATGAGAATTTATGTTTGCCACCGAAATGGCTTTAAGTTCATTTTGGCTGTAGATCAGCCACTTCTCGAAGCCCTTTTCAAGGGATAGAAATTGTTCCCACAAAACCCAAGTGGTTTCGATACTGAAATTGGGTGCAAAAATGAAAAATTCTTGAAATCCTCTCAAACCTTTGCAAATCAATTTATAATTTTGATTGCATTTCCTTATAAAAAATAATCAACATTTCCCTTACCCCCTCCCACCCTGAAATCTAGATTACTTTGGATTTCTAAATCAGGATTCTATAATAATTTGATTTTTGGTATAAAAATCATGATTCCAAAATCACAAGTTTGGCTAAATAATTGTTCCAAAAATCCCAATTTTGGCAAAATATTTTGTTCCAAAATTACAAATTACAAATGCGGTTAAAATAATTGTTCCAAAATTACAATTTTGGCAAAATAATTGTTCTAAAAATCCCAATTTTGGCAAAATAATTGTTCCAAAACTCCCAATTTTGGCAAAATAATTGTTCCAAAATTACAATTTTGGCAAAATAATTGTTCCAAAATTACAATTTCGGCAAAAGAATTGTTCCAAAAATCCCAATTTTGGCAAAATATTTTGTTCCAAAATTACAATTTTGGCAAAAGAATTGTTCCAAAAATCCCAATTTTAACAAAATAATTGTTCCGAAATCCCAATTTTGGCAAATAAATTGTTCTAAAAATTTAAATTTTGGCAAAATAATTGTTCCAAAATCACTATTTTGACAAAAAGTATGACTTCAAAAATCCCAATTATTGGGCCAAATAATCTCGATTTTTTTTCTTCGAATAATCTAATTTTTTTTTTTTTTAAGAGTGGTAACTTACAGTATTTTACGGTTTTCCAGGCAGGTACGAATGTTATTCCATTTACGATTTAAATTCTGCAAAGCTTTACTGATGGCCGCCGATTCGCCTTGCGCCGCTCTAGTATCACAGTCTGATATAAGGGCCTGGCATAAACTCTGCACGGATTCAACATCGTTCTGATGATCATCTATGTCCCGCTGCAAGACCTAGAGAGAAGGACAATTTTAAACCACTGTTGGAATTACCAAGATTTATTAGGATATACCTTTACAAAAAAATATTCCAGATTATTTAAATGCAAAAAAATCTAGATTAAGTAGAAATTAATTTGTTTGGCCCAAAAATCATTATTTTTAAAACTAAAATCAAAATTTTATAGAATCATGCTTTTAGAAATTAAAATTTTACCAAAATTGTTATTTCCGAATCAATATTTTTAGACACAAATCCAGATTGGGATGCCTAAACCTGATTTTTTTTTTTTATTTTATAAATATTGATTTTAAAAACCACGAATGTTGGGTCAAATAATCTAAATCTCAAGAAAAAAATTTGAGAATATTTTTTGTAAAAGTTCAACATGTGAATCTGCCTGCCTTTTGTTCCTGATGCAATCTTTGAATTTCATCCTTTGTGCATGTTTCGAATGCGATTGGAGATGAGAGGTGCCGTTCCATGTGATTAAGCCAGTCGCACAGTTTCGACATCTGCTTGTCTAGCTCGGCAATATCTTGCATGATTGCTTGTAGTTTACTTAACCTTAAATATTAAAATATTTTTGTCTAAATTCATGTATACATAACTAAAACTTTCTAAACTTGGTCAGTATTTACAGGACTTTTTGTAATGATTCACAAATTATAGATAATCAAGCAGGCCTACTATAAATTTTATAATTTTACTTTTTGTAAAACATACCGAAACTTATTTTAATTACATTATTTTGTAAAAGTTTTAAAATTTTAGGTTTTAGTAAGTGTACAGGATGCTTTATTCTAAACGCTGCATTACAGGCATATTCTGAGCCATTTAAGCAACGCCTGAACTGAACGACGGGCACCCTGTACATATGAGATTTCGTTGAGATTTTAAAATGTTCTAATTACCTGGACTTTTTTGCCTGACATTTTGAAATAGTAGTGCCTACACTGTTTTCCTTGAATGTTTTTTTTTTAATTTTTTCAAAAAATGAGTTAATTGATAAAGGTTTTTTTTTTAAAAAAAAAAAAGCTAATTTGCTAGATATTTTAACAAAATGAGAAAATATGCTAGACATTAAAAAAATAAGCTAATATGCCAGACATTTATAAAAAAGAGCTATTATTTTGCCAGGAATTTTCAAAAATGAAGCCAATTTGCATACATTTTTTAATAAATGAGCCAGTTTCTGTCAAACATTCTCAAGAAAGGAGCTAATTTACCATACACTTTTAAAAAATTGAGCTAATAATATGTCAGGCATTTTTATTTTTCCATATTTTATTTTTAAAAAAAAAGTAAGCTAATTTGCCAGACATTTTCAAAAAAAATTGAGCTACAGTGTAATATGCCAGGCATTTTCTAAAAATAATCTAATTTTCCATATTTTTCTAATAAAAAAAAAAAAAAGCTAATTTACCAGACATTTAAAAAAAAAAGAAATTGAGCTAATCTGCCAGATTATTTTTATAAAATAATCTGACTTACCATACAAAGGAGCTATTTCGCCAAACATTTTCCCAAAAAATGAGCTAACAACATGGCCACATATTTATGAGCATAAAAAAAACCCTAAGCTGTCCTTTACATTCAAAACATCAGCCTATCTATCTGACACATTCAAAAAAAATGATCTGATTTGACCGACTGCAGGCCAGTACCAACCCTGTATTTTTACATCTGGTCGAATTTTTAGATGTAAAGAAAACAAGCTAAATAAATGTTAAAAAATGCTTACTTCCTGGTCCCCATGTCATTCAATTTTTGCCATCCCTCATTAACAGCAAGCATTTTGGAACTTATGTCTTGCGCCTGTTGTTCGCTGCTTGCCAGCAGGAGTTTGCTGCCGAGGTTAGTCAGTTGCTGCTTTTCGACAACTTTGTGCTGAATTTCAACCATCCAAAACTGCACAAATAAAAACATGAAATAGCGAGTAAATAACCTAGTTTGGAGATTTAAAATATTAATAAAGTATCCAAAGCAAACAGAAATTCTTACATCCTCAAGCTTCAGTGCCATTGATTCCAAAAATCCTTCATTCTCATGGGTTAAGTGAGTTTCCATTGTCAGTTGCCAGCCTTGAAATTCCTCAAATTTAGTTTGAAAGTAGTTCCATTTCATGAGCTGCTCGTGCAAAAGCTGCCTATACAAAATCAAGAGGTGGCTGATCTCTGCACACATTTCCTTGACTAAAAGGACACGCTGGTGCAATATCCTCATGTCTTCTGGAGAGACGATCTCCCGAAGCTCTTCGTCCTCGCTCAGTAATTCGTTTAGCTGAATGCCAATGGACCTCAGGGTTTTCTCATACTCCTAAGTATAATCGAAATAGAACAATTAATGATTTAAGCAAAATCAATTGTTAAACCTTGATTTTAGATTTCTTTACAATTTTAAGTAACTTAAGGTCAATTCCAGCAAAAATAGGACATTAAAGAATATTTTTGAACTAGTACAAAAATTGTTTTTATATACAATCAATGATACTAGGCAACCCTGTTTTATGTAAATAGCATGTCTAAAATACGGTAGTCATGTGACATGATAGAAATCTATATTTTCAGTCGTCTGCAAGAAATATAGATTATTGTATAATTTGTAATTAAATCAAGAGAATTGAAGCACCACAACCTGTGAATGCAAGGGGCATATATTCTTTTTCAGAAAAAATGTTAAATGATAAATATCATGTATAAACAAAAATGAATGCTAAACAAGAAAATGCTTTTGAAATGAATTTTCATAAATTTTATTAATATTGATATTGTTAACATTTTATTAAATATTGATTAATTTATTAAATTAATCATTTTTATTTTAGAGCATTTAAAATAAATAAAACTCTAAATACCACATTCTAATTGTCGCATCAGTTATGCTGGAATTGACATTATTGTACTATTTTGTGAATCGGTAATTCACAATTTTGTAAAATCCAAGATATCAGCCTTAAAAAATAATGTAGAATTGCAGAAAAAAATACACAAGAATTACAAATCTAGTCTATTAGGCGAATCAAAATCGAGATTTTTATGGAATTTTAATTTTAGACATGATTTTTCCAAAATTGTGATTTTGAAATCAAGAATTATTTGATAGAAAATCAAAATTTTTTAAAATCGTGATTTTAACACTCCATATATTATCAAAATTACGGGTTGCAAATCATGAATTTTAGACCAAAGTCCAAATTGTGAAGCAAAAATCTGAATTTTTTAGAAATTGCAGAAGTTTTAAAAATCACGATTTTTGGGGTAAATATACAAATTTTTAAATACAAAAATGTAAAAGTTTTTTTTAAAAAAAGCTTATCCGTCCCTTGTTAAAATCAGAATTTCGCAAAAGTTCTGCAAAAATTATTAAATTCAATTCAATTCAACTCAGTACCCTACGATCAGCATGTAATGATGCCATTTGGTAGGGGAGTTACCCCACAATCAGGAGGATACTCCCACGTTATTTATATACAGTTGTGACTTAAACATCATTGTTAAATTGAATGCTTAACAAGTTTGAACTATTTTTAAGAAAATTATTCCATTGTTTTGCAGAACGCAAGAAAAAGGACCAATAATAAATAAATAAACTTGATCATACAGTTAACCACTGATGAAAATCCCATTTGAGGCTCAAATAAAAAAATACTAGCAATATATCGGGCGATAAAACTTCGTCAGTACCTGGCAGCTTTCGTAAGCCTTCAAGATGTCGCTGTAATTCTGGGGCATGTCGTCGGTGAATATTCTCCTCAGATTCTTCAATCTGTGCTGAATATCGGTCACCGACTCTTCACAATGACTCCATAGCTTCCACACCCTCCTTAAGAAGTCGAGCCACGTCGACAGGCAGGCCTTGATGTTATTAATCCTTTGCTGGAGCCGCCCCACCTCGGACCGGATGGCTGTGACTGTAGTTTCGTCATAATGACCACAAAGAGTCTGACCTGCAGTTTGCAAGCTTTCCAACATGTTTTCGCCCTTTTCCATGGATTCAATTACAACCTAGGAAAGAAAAATATAAGGAAAAAATATTAGCCACACATGTCAACTAATTTGTGAATACAAAGCTGCCACTACTACAAGATTACAAAACTATCTCGCCCGACTTTTGTCCATACATTTTAAATTCTTGCTTGACTTTTCAAAATTTTTTCAAAAATTATAGCTTGTTATTTTAACATTAATTTAAAAATTTCTATTTAGCTTCAATAACTTTTAATGTTTAAAAAATTACATTAAAATTATATTATCAAATTTAGAAATCATCTAAATCACATGAAGTATATAATCCTTTTCACATAGTATACCTAGACTTTTGTTCAAAAATAGGCAATTTTGCTCAACTTTCATTCAAAAATAGGAAACTTTGCCTGACTATCATTCAAAAATAAGCAATTTTGCCTTACTTTCGTTCAAAAAGGTAATTCTGCCCGACATTCATTCAAAAATAGGTAATTTGTCATTTTGTTGTCAAAATAAACAATTTTGCCTGGCTTTCCTCAAAAAATAGGCAATTTTGCCTGAATTTCATTTAAAGAAGTAATTGAGCCAGACTTTCATTCAAAAATATGCAATTTTGTCCAACTTTTGCTCAAAAATATGCGATTTTGCCCAACTTTCATATAAATATAGACTATTCTGCCCAATTTTGTTCACAAATTGCCATACAATTTTGCATCACAATTTTGCCATACTCATTTTATTTTAACTGACTTTGCTGAAAGTGGCAACTCTGTGGATAACAACAAATGTTTTATAGAGTCATAATCCTCACCTGAACTTGCAAGAGCACTTTTTCGACTTTCTTGATAGGGGCATGCTTGATCTGCAGCTCCAGTCTTTCCTTCTCAGTTTCAATGAGCCAAGAAGATAACCTTTGCAAAATGTTTTTGTAATCCCGCCAAAGTTGGAGACGATTTTCAATGTCGGCCCTGTTGGTGTTCATTTCATTGATGGCAGCATTCCAATCCTGCTCCAGTACAATTATCTCTTCTTGTAGATCCTGTCTACGTTCCTGAGGAACTCCCATAAGCATCTGGGCCTCATCTCTGATAAAGCGACTTTGCCCAACTAGCATCGACTGATGGACCTAGACAGCATACAAAAACAAAGTCTTTTTTAAAACAGGTAAAACACCTAAAAATTTAAGGGATTCAAAAGCTATACAGGATTTGTTAAGAAGGCAAAGTGTGCCAAGTTTAAATTATGATGTAACAAAATTCACTAATTGGTACCAGTATTCATAAAAAAAAATTCCTTTTAAAAATTTATCTAGCTAATTTAAAGAAACTTAATTACCGAAAAATAAATAAATAAAAACATAATAATATATAGTAAGTTGTGGAATTTCCAATGTTAAAACTGCAGTAAATCCAATTTATTTTATGAACCACAAATTGCAAAAACTGTGCAATACTGTTGGACTGAAAACGTCTCAAAATCTGATCAAAAACTTTTTTTTTTTTATGTAAAACTGTGGTTTGTTTTATCTAAAATTGCCATTCCCCTAGCTTTTTTTTGCAGTTAAAATTGGTGTTTTCAGTTTGTGATTCACTGCATTTTTTAAAGTAGCAGAAATCCTAGTTTATGGGGCAAACCTGCTGTTTTACTGAATTCAATTTAAAATTCAAGATTCCCCAAATAGTATCATAGTTATAATATCATATATATAATTATTTTATGCACGTATTTACAAATGATATTTTTTAATTATTCTTTGTAATTTGTGAAAATGATAAGAACTTTTAAAAAAAAAATCCAAATTATTCTTTATCCTAAACCTGGTAGAAAATTCCGAACTTTTTTTTAAAATATATAACAGAAGTCACAGATACCTTTCATGCAATTAAGACTGAAAGCTGGCGAGACTACTTACGTCGAGAGATTTTTGGCACTGAATGAGACTATCAAAATTGGACGGACAGGATGATTTAAGCGCTTCTTCGACATCTTTCAACATCGAACGTAGACGCTGCATTTTTGAAGAAAACTCCAGACAAATGAGTAGTTGTAGGAGGACCTTCTGATATTTGTGTAGAACTTCGATATACACGGTGTCCCACTGCTGAATGGCAAGGGCAATCGAGGAAGACAATTCGGAGGAAGGGTCTAGTTTGGCACGCTGATTCTGAAGGTGAGCAATAGCCATTTCACGGCGACTAAACTCGTTTAAGTGAGACTGCAAAACAAAACCGTAATTCAAATAATCTTGTGCAAGCAAGAAATGAAATATCAAAAGTATTAAACTCACTTTAAAAATAGAAACTTTCGTATCTAGCACACCCCTGTCTAAAGTTTCAATTGACGGTATTTCCAGATCCTAGAATGCATAGAAAATTAAAAAATCACCCCGTGATTTGAGCCACCTAGTTTATTTCTAGTTATGGGCATAAACAATAAACATCCTTACCGCCTGAACTAAATTGAGAAACTCTTTCATGCTTTCCATGCAGCTGGCACAGTCTTGGGTCTGTTGAGTGTTGCCTTTTAATATTATGTCGTTCTTCTTAATGTCGTTTTCAAACGAAGCTATCTTTTGTTCAAGGTATTCGACAGCACTGGCAATATGAGTTCGCACCGCCATGCTCAAATCCTCGTACGTTTGCAGCTGGACGCTCAGATTCTGAAGACTTCGCAGCTTTTCTCGCAAGTTTTGTAGCTGATTGTTTAACTCCTGTCACGAACAAAAAATTCGTTATTATGGTTGACTGATAGTCATGTTGGTCATCTTGAGAAACAATTTGCAAGCACAAAATCTCTGGCAATAATACAATTTTTGTACAAAATGTGCAATTTTCATTCCAATTCTGTTTCTTTTGCACATGCTTAACACCCACATTCAATGCACATGCAAATTAAATGAAGTACTTCTAATTTCACATTTTCCATCGCAATTTAGATGTTTGACATTATTTTTTTAAAATAACTAGTACTTGCTATTAACAGAAATAAATATGTAATATTGCTGAATTGGAAGATATTTTCAAAAGACTTCAAGTAATTCTGGTTGTGAGTAGGCCTACTGACTTTTTATCCATGATTAAATAATGATGTAAAATAAAACGTGATAACCATCCAGCTTATGTTTTACAAAATCGTAGGTGTTATGAGTACAACGCGATGAAATAATTGGTGCAAAATCGACAAGCACTTCTGAAATTCCATTTTACTACTAAATTCTATGTTTATTTAAGTATTTCTACATTATCTCAACAAATGTATATTTTTTCTGAGAACATAATCCTTTCATTCCTGTATACTGTTATGTAATTAAATCCTTTCTGATAGATCATCATTTTAATCATCAGCATGGTACATTTAATTATTAAATAATACTCCAATAATAATTAATCACTTCAAAAGTAACTATATAGGGTCCTATTTAGAAAATAAAATTTTTCGGCTAATTTTTAGGAGTCCATCTAGTTTATTTGGCATAAAAGTTGGGATTTTTTTAACATTAAAATTGAAATTCTCATAGAATTGTAATTTTAGAAATAACAAGTTTGCAAAAATTGTGTAAATGAAATTACGATTTTTAGGCTGAAAATCAAAATTTTATAAAAGCATTGCTTTTGAAATCCAAATTTGGCCAAACTTGTGATGTACGAATCATGATTTTTGACTGAAATCCATATTGGGATGCGAAAATCCCAACTTATCAAAAACCGCCATTTTTGGGCTAAATTAATCTAGATTTCTAGAAAATGAGAATCAATATATTTCTTGTAAGGGCTGACCTGTCCCTCAAACCAATAATACAATTGTTTAGGATAACACACACCATGCGCAAGAAAATATAACTTGAAAAAACGGCATGCTTACCTCGCATTGGTCAAACTGCTTGTCATCGACATCATCATCAGCCCAAAATGTTTGCTCAGCCACAAGGAGTTTCTGAAAATCAGCCTCCCTGTAGCCTATTAACTGGACAAGACTTTCGTAACTGGAAGTATACTGCTGCCAGAGTTTTAGGATATTTTCGTTCTTGACCACTTTCTCGAACAACAATTCCCCGAGGGATTTCCACTGTTCCGATAACTTTGAAACGATTAGCTCAACTTCGGACCGCGTGGCCGAATCGCAAGCAACAGCCAAGTGTTTAGCCTCATCCTGAAGGGTTTCGAGGTGAAGGCCCTGTGACCGATGTGCATCAAGCAAGTCACGAAGTTTCTGACACTGCGACTGGAATGCCATTACTTCTGCAGCCGGAATCTGATACTGGTCCAAGGTGTATTGGATTTCTGTTATGCACTGCCGGACAATTTGTTCTGATTTATAATATATTTGCCACTGTTCGTCTTGCTGCGTTAAAATGAGGCTTAATTCGGCCAAATTCTGCGTTAACTCGTCCCATTGCTTTTCGGTGGTTTGCACACCGTCACACACTATTTGCTGGAGTGCAGGCTGATTCAGATCTCCGGGAATGGTTTCATTGAAGTGCTTAATGGTCTCCACTTTAGGCCTTAGTAACTCCACTTCCTTTCTCAATTTCTAAAAATAATAAACGCCATATTTAGAACGACTATATCTCTGGATCCGGATGGAATTTTGGATAGCTAATTACAGCCTCGGATTCATCGTGTTTGAATGAGTGAGTATACGTGAGTTTTTAGCCAGTGAAATAACCCAGAAGCCACATTTTTATGTCACTTTATCAGGGTGTCTGGCCAAATCCAAGAACCCTGACATTTTCAGGTTTTCCAGACAATATTTCAAAAATTTCCAGACCATATGAAAGTGATTTTAAACTCATTTTTACTGATATATGTAAGTAAAACTGCAATTTTGGCAACTACCCAGAGTCGCATTAAGGGGGCTGTCCACACTATCAACAAAATGCATGCTCCTATGGGAATCTCCATGTTAATTACCGGTACATAT
>JAQIXP010003130.1:0-13630 GCA_034700285.1 Proteroiulus fuscus
GCTGCAATTATTATTGGCACAGAAATTAATATCTAGTAAGTGTGTACTGTTTAAAAATAACTTGTTTCAAAGTGAGATTGTCCCTTTAAAAGAGTCCAAGGGTGCCATTTGGCAATGGGCGTTTTTTGATAAAAGCTTCTTTAAAACTGGGGGTTTATAGAAGATTTACACTATAACTCAAAAAAGTTAGGAACTACTAGCCTATAGTGTGCCAACAGAAAATTGGCTTCTTTTACAAGCAAGGTTCAATTTTTTTGAATTCAATATTCCCTGACTTTCCACTGTACGTTTATCCATGACCAAATTAACACTTGACTTTCCATAATCAATTATCATGCAACTAACTTCATTAAAATTAATATACAATTAAAACCATTGCATATTAATGTTTAATAATATAAAATTAATATTAAATTAAAAAACTTCTGTATTTAATTCAAGTGATACTCGAACCGTATAAGTATTAAAACATGTTTCCCCGTGGTCAGTCAAGACTATAGGCTCCTTGAACACGATTTCCTCGTCAATGAATTAAAATAAATATTCGATGACAGTTTCCATGACTATTGAAATTCCCTGAAATTCAAGGATTTATTAAAGTTTTTCTAGGCTGTGGAAACTGTTTTAGGTGCATGGATGCAAACTATATATCCAAAGCTCAATCTCTCCTCCCTGATTGGTCAGTTTGAATTCCTTCAATTCACAAATATATGCATTAAAAATTCACTGGATTATAACCAAACTGATTATATATTGTCGAAATAAAAAGTTCTCTTTCAGACAAAATTCAGCTATTATAAAAAATTGCAACCAATAGCTGCAAGGACAAACTCAACACGTCCATGTACGATGACGTCATCACTAGCATATAGCCAACATATGCATTTATTGTTCAATTCACATCACTACATATACACGAGCTAAACTACACAAGCATTTAGTTACCAACTATTTGATGCATGGTGATTATTCAAGAATGAGCTAAATCCCAAAGAAACTTTCTTAGGGAAAGGTATAAAGGATTCTCCAGAGCACAAGAGAGTCAGTGTGCCATAGAAAGATTCGGTATAATAACAAAATGTATAATAAAAAACCCATTAACCTTAAACAACTTCCTTTGTTTAAAAAAGATGGAAAAAAACAAGCTGCTTGGTTAGGCTGGAAGAAGTAACACTAACAGATAACGTCAGATTTGCAGGATTCTGGAATCTTCTTGTTAATCCGGCTTACATGTACATTAGATGCAATTCCAAAATGACAGGCAAGCATACATTAAAAAGTTATTTCAACCCCAGTTACCCGATTGCTTCATCAAACCCGTTATTTTCAAATGGTATGACGTATGGGGTTGTTCATAATTTGAATTTGCAAGGAAACTCCATTTAACATCCTTCCCCTTTATTTAATATATTACCATAATTTATGAACACCCCCTATCCCCATCCTGCTATGGTTGCAAGTTAAAGTTGCACTGTCCTGCATAAATTTTTGCTCCAATTTGGGGCTCAAAGCACGTGCCAATTGCATTTGGTTTGCTGGAGTATGCACGTGCACTCAGCCCCATTTTGGAACAAACATTTCTTCAGGATAATGCACCTTTAAACTAAATTATTCATAGTAGGCCTACGAATATCTGCTCGAATGCTAGTTGTGGAGTATAAATTAAAATAATAATTTAATTGATAATGCTACGGTATTGTTTTAAGTTCAAATGAAACATTGCATTTTCAAAAACAAAATAAATAATAACCAGTGTAAAGATTGTAGATAGAATTGGATTTCAATTAGCCCTAACTCCCCCTCGGGCTTGAACCGTATTCGTTTTTTGGTCCCCCTCCTTAGATTCCTGGGTAGGCTACCTTTTCCCCAAGTGCAAACGCAATACGTACTTCAAGTACTTCCTACTAACTACTTCAATTCGCGCAACAACTTTGGAAATTAATTGCTTCGCAGATGCAAACAAATCTCGTCTAATAAACGAGGCTAATATAATAATAATGAGTAAGTTTTTTTTTTGCTTACCGTAAACAATTTTCCATTCTCCATTATGGTAGAGCAAAGATGAATCTCTGGGGCATTTCTTGGTGGCTTCAACGCTGGTGAACCGTCGGATGGACCCCTTAAAAGATCCCCTTACACGTCGGATGCTCATTGTGTCCGATTCGCACGCAAAATCTTGTGTTTAAACTTGATGTAAGAAGGCAAAGCCAAATTGCTGCAGGAAAGAGAAGAAAAAACGACTGGCATCAGAATTAGTCGAAATCATCACTTTGCAGCTGATGGGATGGCTTAAGAGTATCAGTTTTTACGAGATACGAAGAGACGACGTAAAGATGGCAAAATAAAGGAGAAAGATTTGAAAAATCTTTGGACTAAATTCAACTTAACCTGCGGCAAACAATGCAGACAAGTTTGAATAAAAAAAAATTAAAAACACATTCACTTTTAAACTAGGATCCCCTTAACGCCTTATTCAGGAAGATCAGATCAAGAAAGCACAAATCAGTAAGCGTTAACATTTACGACGAACCGCTAGTATTTAGTAATAGTGATTTGTTAACACAGTGTGCCGTGTGTTAACTAGCACCGAATGGGTTAAGTGTAAGAAGACCAGCGATTGTGAGGACTAACACAGTGTTCGACATACGCCCCCCAAACCTATTTAAAAAGCTGCTCTGCGCCAAAACGCACCAATCGGTGAGGCAGCATCGTTCTGGCTCCGAAAGACTTGAGGAAAAGAGCAATGAAAAAGAGAGCGGCTCCCAGCCTATTTCACAACGGCGTAAAATTCATGTTACGATACACACAAAAGATCAATGATAACAGCCGGAAAAATGCGCGATGGGATGCCGTTCGGGGCTAGCTATTTTCCGGGTGAATTTCGACTCTCGGTATCATTTCTGTGTGTAGCCAACAAATTACAAGAGCGGAATGAAATACATAAATTAGGCTAAAGGAAAGTTATGACATTTAATCAAGGCTCTCACAAATGTTTGGATGCAAAATTCCCTGACTTTCCACGATTTTCTCTGACCATATTAACATTTTCTACCACAAAAAGTCGTGCAAGTAATTTTCATTAAAACTAACATCCAACATGGAACTTAAACATGGAACAAGAATACTCCAAAAATAATATGCCAACTTTTTCTGTGATTTTCACATGATTAAATCAAGAGTTACGTATTAAAGGGACAATCCCACCTTATCTCAAGCATTTTTAGCAGGAAAGAGAGAGAAAAAACAAGAAGTGTGTAGAAATTAAAATTTCATTTATAATTACCATTCCATAGTTACTAATTTTAAAACATATTAACGTTTACTAAAATCTCGATGGTTGATAGTAGCCATGTTAGAAGTCATTTTGTCAATTGCGCATGCTCACCCTCTAATAATAAACTTGATGGTGTACAAGTTTTTGCGTAACAGATAATGGGCATAAATTCTCCATAGAGATAAAATAAAGCCAACTTGAACTTCTCCCCCCCCCCTCCTTGCACGCAGCGCCATTCTGCCTGGGTGGGGGACTATTATAAAAATGGCGCCTCTCATCGTTTTAGGAAACATCGTGATTTCTGAATTACGGTAGGTGAACTGCAATTATTAATATGACTGCCCTTCTTTATTATTAATAATCTTAATTTTAAGATTCATTTGCCACAAAATGGGACTGTCCTTTTAATTGTTTCCATGTTTTTGTATATGTTGATATAAAATGAGGAAGGAATTCCCTGCGCAGAATTAGCCTCATTAAATAGCCTCAACAATGGATTAGGATTTGAATACTTTTAATATATGAATTCACTATTAGACTGATTGCCGAAAAAAAGTAATATTTAATGACCAAAGATGGTATTCCCAGACATTAACCATTCCAATTATCTGACATTACAGGATTTTCCAAGTTGCAGGGAAACTGTTAATTGTAGACTCGAAGGGCCAAAGGGGTTATTAAAAAAACCTTTTAAAACAGCTTTAACGAGCTTTCTTGATATACTTTATTATAGCGTGTTTGTGTGTGTGTCTGCCAGCTTGCTATACAAAATCATGAACATGAGAAAACCCAATCAATAAAAATGACGGTTTCGTTCAAAATGCCCTGGCCGATTGAGACGTAAACAACATTTTCCGTTTGACTACCCTGAAATGCTACACTATATATGTGCACCGTAATATTGCTGCAGTATTAAAAAAGTGACAGGCAAGAAAGCTCTGTCCATGTCACCAATATTTCTGAGTTTGCAAAATATAAAAAGAAAGTGAAAATGGATCAACACAGACAATATACAGGATGCCACACAGTATTTCCAAGGCGATACAGTTATAAGATAACCATGCAACATGTCGTATGGCACAAACCAACTTAGTAGCTCGAAACTCAAAACTATTTTTGGCTTAGTTATTTAAGTAAAAATGAAAAATTCAAATAACTTTTGCTTCACCTAACGCCCTGGCCGCATGTTTCCAGCACCCAAAAGAGGATTATAGAGCAAACCGAAAAGTGCTTTCTTAACCAGGGGGCTGCTAGAACCCAACCTCATAACCATTTATGCGTCAAATATTATGCATCATATTAAGCGTAATCAATCAGCTTTCTACACACAAAAGTGCAGCACTGAAATAGAAAAAGGGAATCGGTCAAGTAAGAAAAGAAAATCACACCTGAAATGATTGAAATTAACACCCACTGTGTGGTAATTAATAATCACGTGAATTAGATAGACATATAATATGCCCGTATGTATGATCTGGGGGTGTTCCCATATTATTGCAGACTTGCAAAACTTTAATTGGATTTCTAAGAATTCCCTACTATCCTTTGGAAGGCTATTCCAGCGTCTGAGGGATAAAATAAACAATAATTTATAAGAACCATATTTAGTCCAAATTTTAAGCAATTTTTGAATGACTCAGAATGAGAATGACTACTTTTCTCGAATGATGATTTTCATTAATTTGGTACGAGAAAACCAAATTTTTACAGTTATTTCAACTTGTGAGTAGTTCCCCAATTTAAAGAAGGAATCCATGAGGATCATTTGCAAATACTGCCGCTCTGCACTGGACCATCTCAATGTTCACCTCAATAGGACGGGCCCTATCGGGAAACCAAACTGCAATTTAATGTCCGATTGGGCATTCTCATGCACTTAAAACAATTATTACTCGAAGTTTTGAGTTAAAACTGATTATGACTGCAGAGAAGTGAATTGAATCGTGCAGATTATTTAAATTTGTTAGATAACAGTGTTTTGTTTTGTTGTGTGAACCCAGCAGGCTTTAAAGGTATGATTCAACGCTTTTCTGCCAAGCTTTTCACTTCTCCTCCCCTTGAATCATAACGTTTCATGTAACTTCCATCCCCCCCCCCTTCAGCCTCCTTCATAAGTCGGGAAAAAGTTCCCTATTAGAAACCTATTTTTTATTAAAGAAAATTTCAAAATTTATATTTCTATACTTGAACCTTGGCCATTAGTCCAGAGTCTAAACGTCCACGCTTCAGTACATAATAGTCCAAGCTTGAACGTTCAGGGCTCCATTTTCAACATTTTGCATAAGTGCTGCACCATTCTTTAGTGAGAAACAGTGACGCACTACGAACGTCCAAGATTCATACTTTCACAAAATTATTTATAACTAAAAGTAAAGCCTATTAAATAGAAAATAAACAACAACGGTACCTGAACATCTTGAAATTGCAAGCCATTTTTGTTTTATGACTCTCAAATTGGATACGGCGCTTCATTTAGCAGCGTTAAGGGTAACCCATAAAAAGCTAGACATTTTTCCTTTAAACCATGATAATCCGTCATGCAGAAGTATGAAATCACAACTAGATATTTTTTTGTTTCATTTGATGGGATATGAAAAATATCACGTATTTTAGGGGTACACTAGAAGAATTTGGTCCCAGCAAACAGTTAATACCTGTTAGTGTATAGCGTATTAAAGGCTAAAGCCCAGCAAATGCATTGTGCGTGGGCCGACCATAATGTCCACCCCAAAAAATCCCACAGCCTCCCAAATGGTCAAACTTATTTTGCTGTGGAACCTTAGTATATAATACACCGGTTATAAATCGGCTTCAAGTTTATATAACTTATACGTAAATCCTTTGAACTACAGGAGGATGAATCCATCAGTGGACTAACAAAACGGACCCCTCTAAACATGGCCACTTTCGCACAATTTGCATGCAGTCACTGCATACAAAAAAGCAGTTTTAATGGTTAACATTACTAAAAAAAAATTAAAAACTGCAATTTTAACAAGGGATAAAACTCCAGAAAACAAGTTCTAGCAGGTGGAAAATAAATGAAGAGCCTAGTTTTAAATGAAACATAATAAATGGATTTTGTTGGCAGCTTAACATTGTGGTTTACCTAGTTAAACTTACACTTTGTGGGTTCATGTGCCGGAGACTACAATCTCTGTCAATCTGACCTGTCGCTTATAAAGCCGTCACCACTTTGTACCAATTTACGGGGGGGGGGGGGGGGGGGGGAATGGGGTATCCGTGGGCGAGAAGCGATTACACAGCCTGTGGGGCTATCGGCCTGGAGTCCGCACGTCTTCCTTTTGTAACCCCTGCACTACACTCACGAGGTGGAATTAAGCTTTTTCTTTTTCACCTTGATAGTATGCAATGACCCATTATCTAATACAACCACGTAACCTGTTGTCCACATCAATGCTACCATGCATGATAATTCCCTATTTACCAGGGCACAAGGCACCAGCCGTCTACCATCCCATGTAGGAAATTGCATTACCTGAGAAAGTCACTCGAGTTTGTCAAATGCACTGCATCAACTGTTGCCGCACATCTGAGAATTGCTAATTTTGCATGATCATTCTTTATTGCCATCTACCATCCGTGCTGTTATTATCCAATACAAACAACCGAAGCAGAGATGAAATTAACTTGGTAACTCACAGCAAATCATTCAAATGCCCATGATCATGCAAACACTTTTCAGCAAGACGTGCCACAACATTTTAAACCTTAATACAGTGCAGTAGTTGAACATGCGCAATTCTCAAGTAATGTATTTTGTTCATTAACGTTAGCAACATAGCATTGTCATTTTCCGCCCCACCCATAGAAATAGAAAGTAGCCCCACCAGTAGCTTAACTAGGATATACCTAAGGGGGAGGGGGAGGAAGGAGTCAGGCAGGGGTTTAGGGGGCAGCAATCCCCCAGCAAGGTGGATCCAATGTGGGTTTTGACCCCCAAAACCCCCCTCCTGGGTACACTTATGCACCACATCCCACTATTGCACGCCATTCATCAAAACAAATGATTGTTGCGCTCCATTGCTACTAACATGCAGCTGCAGGATTGGTGCCTACATTGGCACTCTAGTATAAGTAACTAACTATATTATATAGCCATCTTTATGACTATATTCAAAGACATTTTCATCAATTATTCGTCAGTCATTATACTCCCCAATTTTTGTTAACTTAACATTTTTATACAGAATTATCACCAGACATGACTAACATCAATAGGCCTAATCTCAAGCACATCTACTTAATATACAAAATAATCTTAAGTAAATGTATTTCATAAGTTAGGATTTTTTTGTACTCGGTATGCTGATTTTTGTTAAAAAATAAAATAGCACATGCTTGTCTTATGCTGGTTGCAGTTTAGCATTTAAATCATTTCACAGCAAGTGCAATAAAATTTTAATCATATCCATTGATATTGATCGTTAATTATTATAACCAAATCCTGTTTCTGAAGGCATTTTAAGAACAGCATGTAGTATTCAATTTCAGGCTCAAATCAATGCATTTAAATGAATATAGTAATACTTCCAAGGAGAATCATATCATGGAATGTGCTATCATGCTCAGAATCAATCCTATGTCAAAGTCTTATGTGTAATATTTTTATTTTCCCCACAAAATAATGGCAGGACAAACTTTGGCAGCCATTGTATCAGTATTCTGCATAGACTGCACTAGGAACACCATTGCTACTGGTTGCATGTACAGGATTACAGGGGAAATTTCCTTTGGAAATCGAAACAGCCTGCATAACCACGATACCACAAATTTAAAGCAAGAAAAAACATTTCTTAAACACGGGATGATGTAATGATGTGCAATATAGTTGGGAGTCAATGGCTAGCCTGCGCTTACATAAATTTTTTATCTAACATATTTTTTACTCAAAGAGATGTACACTTTTTAAGTGATGATGGGCATTTAAACTAACGGTTTCATGTTATCAATTCGGGCAGAGGACTTAAAATTGCCATTCGACACTAATCGGTTTCGACCTCGATTAGCACCGTAGGATGAGGAAATTATACTCTACAGAAACCAGTAAAAAAATCATCCAAAATGCAAAAAGAAATAAAAGCATACTACTACGCAGGTAAAGTCGACAATTATTTGTGGAAAGACTGGCGGGTGGGGACAAAATTAGAGCCAACTTTGATTGAATAATCAAATGCCTTTTTGGATTCACTTAATTAAAAGGAGACAGGTTTATTTTAACGTGTTATTAAAATAAATGGACACATAGCAGAAATATTTGCACTTAAAGACTTATAAAATTAGAGGCCACACTTCCCATAAAACTGATAGCAATTTCCAAAATTCATTATTTGCCTGCTGCAAGTCTACTCTTGTAAACTGCCTAAGCCTAAAAAACTTTTGGGCACCACTAATTTCATAATATTCCGCTTCTGTCTCAAATTTAACTCAAATAAACCAGTTTCCCTTTAAACACGTTATTTACATCAACAGGAAATGTTGATAAAAGTTTGGCTGTCAAGTAATTCAATAATAAAGATGGGGTTTATGAACAAATGGACCATGGAAGCCCATTTCTTTTCGTCTTATTTTTTTTTGGATATTAGCTAGCATTAAACCTCCAAACTTCTATTTCCCCAGCTTTCCCCCAAAAGACCATTGCATGTTGTGTAACTTTCTGGCAATAGCATAAATCGGCAGATAAGTCATTTTGAAACCAAGTGTATTTTAATAGAATAGTGAGATGGCTGACGATCGAGTTTGCGACTCGGCTCACAATCAGGGAAAAAAGTGAGGAAAAGGTAGGGAAAATAAAGTTGCCCAAAATTCATTATCTCTTAGGCAGCAACCAAGGAAGGGAAATCGTTTTCATCATCAACCTTGGGAGCACTCTGATTCTTATTTCCTCGATTGCTTGACCGTCCGCCGATGCCACCACTATTACGTGGACCTTCGCGTTCTCTTCCCTCTCGGATGCCGCCGCCGCCAAAGCCGGGTCCTCCAGTGCCGGTGCCGGTGCCGCCGCCACCACCACCACGTTCCTCGCGGCCCACGCCCATGCTGCGCGGACCACGTTCTCCGGGCTCGCCGATACCTCCGGCATCCCGATCCCGGTCTCGGCCGCCGCCGCTAAACCCGCCCCTGGGGAGGCCTCGAGGTGCGCCGCGACCACCTCGGCCACGACCGCGCCCGCGACGAGAGTCGGAAAAATTTATTTCGATGTCCACGACGTGCTTGGCTCGACCACGACGAGTCACATCCTCGTCATCTTCCTAAAACATTGCATAGCAATCAAAATTTGTTTCATGAACTTGCTGTACCTTTAGAATGTGCAAGTTATAATATGACTACACAAGTACTATTGTAGTCAAAATCACCTCATCTTTGGTCCCAATTAACACTTCAGTGCATTAGCCACTTTTTCTACTTTGGAACTAGTATATATATTAATAGTATTATCGTAAATTTGTCAGGAAATAAGGGATTAAGTTTTTTTTTAAATAGTCGAGTATTTGTTAGTGAATTTTATAGAAAACCTAGTCTTGTTACAAATTGTGACAAGACTTTCGACATGCTCCATTGAGAAGTTTTGTGACTCACTTGGAGCATGCGGCTGAAATAAACCTACATGCTACATTTGAACTGCTAGCATGCTGCTCATTTTCACTTTAAAGAACTCGGTAAACTAGGCCTACATCTTGTTTTTTTCACACTATCCTTAAAATTTTGAGACTTTCGAATTTCTAAAAATCATGAGCCTAATACAATACACACGGACACAATCTTTTCAACACAAAAAAACCCTCAAATGTCTCATCAATATACCCTTATGGTTGAAATGTGAAAATATCATTCCACCACTACACATTATGAATTCAATCTTCCCATGCATAGCACACTGGTAAGTCAATAGAAATGAAACACCAGTCGGCTTAATTGAATGGGTTCCCAAAGATATGATCCAGTAAGAACGAGTACTAACCTCCTCAATTTCCTCTTCTTCCTCCTCTTCCTTTTTCTTCAGCAGGTAAGTCTTTTTCCATTGAGTAGTGTCTTCACCTTCGCCGGGCTTACGAATATTGAAGTGGGGGACAGTGCGGACCTTCTCCTGTTCCTTTTTCCATTCATCAAAAGTGATTTCCTTTTGGGCATCCTCAGTAGGGGGCTTCTCTTCTTCCCCTTCGGCAGGTGGGTCACCACTCACCTCCCTAGTGTTCCAAACAATTGCATTAAGCAGCATTTCGTCTTGAGTATAGTGCAGGTCTGCATACACACTCACTTGGGTCCTTCGGTCGGTTCGGCAGGTTCTTCGGTCTTTTCGGCCCATTCCGGGGCCTCGTCGGATAGGGTTGTGTTGTTAAGCTGGTCCCTGGCAAAGCAGATTGTAACAAAAAAAATAAGTAACCCTACCAATCTACACACTTGTCTCAACTCTATGCTACCGTTATTTGAGCTTATTTACATGTCGTCTTTAATTGTTCCCCAATTGTGCGATCCGCCGCCTTCCCGCTTGTCGACAGCCTTCACTCCGCTAAACAAAATCAAGCAATCCTTAACCCAGTAAACTTATCAAGTAGTAGACATAAAAGACGAATCGACTGCTTTTTTTCCATTTGGTACCAATTAAAAGTATTCAACGAGGGCCGATTTTAAGTCTTTAGAAACCAAATTCTATAGATTAAATAAATGCCTATAATCGGCATTTCCTGATACCAGCAAAAGAAATTGAATTGCCTCTCGCAACGAAAACTTCTAATATTGCAGTGCCAAAGTAGAAATTCAGCTCCAGCACAACACCAAGGAAATAATTTAAACACGAACTCACATATACCTTTTGTCACTACCACTTTGGCGATCAAACTCTCGTTTGCCACGGTTGTCAAAGCCTCCGCCACGACCTCCTCGGCCACGGCCCCGACCTATCCCGCCGCGCATCCCTCCACCTCGGCCTCGGCGCATTTCACCGTCTCCACGGGGCTCACGGGGTTCCCTTTCGCGATCCCCTCCTCTCTCGCCACGATCTTGGCCTCTGTCACCACGATCTCCGCCTCTCTCACCCCGATCACCCCCCCTCTCACTGCGATCTCCGCCACGTTCCCTAAAATAATATTAAAATTGATTCCTGACCTTCTCTAAATAACCCAATAGACGGTTTTGTTTCACTCAATTTCCCTTATGGCCAATTTCAAAATGGAATTTGGCCATTACACGAAAGGATTTTTAATCTCCCCTTGCATAGCACGCCAGTAGAACAATAGACTGTAACACTGGCCGGCTTAGTTGCAAGGGTTAAAACAGTTTAAAATATGATGGGTCAAATGATGAACTGATGTACAAATTTGAAAATGGGACCTCCTAACCTTTCAAATTAGCTTGGGATTAGAAATTTCTTCCATCAAGGAGCTAGTGAATAGTAAAGTTGTGAAAGGTGAACTAGACACACCTGAATTCACCGGATGGTGGACCACGGTCATTGCGGTCTTCCCTATTCCTCCTGTTTTTCCTTTCCTCGATGTCCCGATTTTCTTCACGGACGTTACCGCCAAACTTCACGTTTCGGTCGGCAGGGGCTCGCTGAATCCTCGGGGGTCTGTTATTTTCAACTGTAAACACAAAATTTGCATCTTAATTATCACAAGGTTTCCCTAATACTGCTAGCACAAAAATGGTTGCTGACTATCTGAAAAACAATTACATGTCTAAATAGTCCTTAGAAATTCTCACGATTATTACGATTATTATGTGACTACTGATAAAATAAATTGCAGATCAGCATTTTCCATACAATTGGCCTCCTTTTGGAAGTTATCTTTCTTTTTAATTATGATTTACTACCTTAGTCAATTATTTTTGTGATGATATTATAAACAACTTGACACAATTTAGAAAACAATAAAATGGCTTGCCCAGTGGTATCGAGTTATAGCATAATTAAATTTGATAAAAATGCACAGGATAACATTACATAGGCTATAGCGTAGGGTAAATGCTATCCAAAGCAATTTTAACACGTTTCTTATGATATTTAAACAACTTGACAAATTGGAGTGTGCTAACTTCAAAAGTTGATTACCAATGCTGCAACAATTGCAATTAATTAACATGTTAATAATACGAATAAAACAAAAAGGTTTAAAAAAAAACAACTTAGGTGAAGGTCCTGGCAGAAAATGAAACCAACAAAATGTAGGAACACTGAAACAGGCAGTGCATTTGAGTCTCTACATACAATCTGCTCACTGGATACATGTAAAGATGGACATTTTGGAGTTCTAACCACACTACGGTATAATATTTTTTGAAAATGCAGTTGAGTTCCCAAACACAAATAATAGGCCTAAATTAGGACCATTTTGAATAAACTAATTAAAAAACATTGTTATTTAGTGTGAGACTTACTGGTATATTTAGTTCTTTCGGTTTGGATGTACATGTATGTAAATGCATACAAGGGCACAGCTTGAGTAGGTTTATACTGTATTATTTTTTCTAAATTTCTGAAGGTGAAGGCCAATTTATATCACAAATTATCATAGGTATTTCCATCTCTGGAAATAGCCTAGGTTAAACTAATCCTTATCTCCGGGTATAGGACTACCCAACCACTTGCATCGAAATGCAGTTGTTCAATTTTAACCAACATTTTTCTAAATTAGACACCGTTTGGTAGGCCCATTTAGTCTATTACATAAATGAGTTAATTACTTCAGAGCGATGGTTTTAATTATTTACTTCCAACATTTTTACTCTATCATCATATGATAAAATAAGTTCATGTTATTGCACAAAATCCTGATTTATATTGAAAATAGTTGCTTAAATTAAAAAAGCAAAAACAGGATTTAAAAAAATAATGTGTGTCGAGATTTGCTAATATTTCTAAGCAGTGTTATGTGGTAGATACAGAAATGGCTTTGGAAATTTTACATGCAACACCATTTTATCCTTCAAAAGCTAGGCCTAAATACTTTGACAAGTTCAAATCAGTATCCTAGTAAAAATAGTACGACCTTTTGAAAAAGGGTAATTATAATAATTACGAGAATCACTTAGAAGTTTATATGTAACTTTAATGTCGTGACTACGGTTAAATCCACGACTTAATAGGCACAAAATAACAAAATTCATAAAGTGTTAGTGCACAAGTCTGGTTTTGAAAAAAGTTTCAAAACATGTTTAAATTTTTACTGAAATTACTCTGACAATAGATGATTTTCACACTACAAATATGCCTCCTGGTAGTATCGGTGACAACTAAAGGGGAGGGTCTGCCACAGGTGGCGGTACTGTTCTGAGCATAGTTAAGTGATAGGACAATAATCCCCATGCCCCTGGTAGTATCTGTGACAACTGACG
>JAQIXP010003131.1:0-13627 GCA_034700285.1 Proteroiulus fuscus
CCTTTGGCGGGGGGGGGGGGCATAGCCCCCCTGGCCCCCCCCCCTTGGATCCACCACTGTCTGCTATAAAATAATTTTGTTTCTTATCTTATTATTATGATAATAATAAATAATTAAAATCAAATTATACATCATTACGTTATACAACAAGTTGTATACGTTGTTATATAACGCATTTTCCGATGTAGTGTGGATGCACCTTTATATAACCAATTTTTTTAAACGTCTGTTGTAGACTTGTTATATAACGTCATAGGTAACTTGTTATTATACTTTGTTATATAACAAGTTAAAAAAAAAATTGTCTTATAACATGTTAGATAACAAGTCACAAAATTTTGTTATATAACAAGTTCCAAAATGTATGTTATGTAACATGTTATATAACAGGTTCAAAAATGTTGTTATATAACATGTTATATAACAAGTTTTAAAATGTTGTTATATAACATGTTGCATAACAAGTTTCAAAATTTTGTTATATAACATGTTATTAAACAAGTTACAAAATTTAGTTATGTAACTTTGTTATATAACATGATGTTATATTATAAAATATGATGTTATATAACATGATGCTATATTATAAAATATGATGTTATATAACATGATGCTATATTATAAAATATGATGTTATATAACATCATGTTATACAAGTTGTATAAAACTTTGTTATATAACACATTATGTGATGTAGTGTGGAAAATTGGTTATGCGTCTGTTGTACAACTTGTTATATAACGTCATATGTATGTAACTTGTTATGTTATAGGAGGATACAATATGGTTGGGTGTGGCACTCTAGTTCCATCCTGCTACAATATGCATATTAAATAAAATGATTAACGCATTGAATTTAATTAAAGCCAGATTGAAATTTTAGTGTCTTGTGTTGACACGCCTTTCTCCCAGGTGGCGATGCGATCCATCTAGCAATGATATTTCCTCATTTGCTCGCCAGTAGTCGCATTCATCAATATGGCACCTTCTTTGAATTTCAGCAAAATTGAGGATTACTGGCTAACGGTTCATTTTCTGTGCATTTCAATTTCACCTTGTCATATTAACTTTGTGAGTTCTTTTATTTAAAAATCACTTGTCATGAAGTGGGACTGTCCTTTTAAATTAGTAAATTTATTAAGTAATTTGAGAAATACAAAGCTTATAAATGCGCATTCGCTAATTTGACTTTAAGTTTGCAGGAAAGAAAAGTAAATAAAATGTAAAGTAGCGAATGTGCACATCCAATTGGTTTGCCTTTTGAATAAAGTGAATGCCAAAAAAAATGGCTACTTGTACACGTTGTTATAAAAATCCATGTGAGGAGCAATTTTTAAAAGGTAAACTATAATGATTGGTACCATTCGCAACTTGTAACTTTTAGGGATGATAGCTTGTTGGATATTCGCCACTCTTCACTTCTGTAACGTTAACAATTATTGGTAATTTCTGTGACTCTAGGTTAATTTGGGACAATTCCTGGATTCCAATTGTTCACTTATCTCAATTTTGAAAAAAAATGAGCATGCAAATTAAGCCATTGATATATTATATATAATTAATATTTTTATTAAGTTTACATTTTTAAAAAAATCAGTAAGTTATTTTCAACATTTTGATTTCTTTGAATTTTTTTTCAAATATGACATATACAGTAATATTATTTAATATTTCCGATTATAAATTTTGCTTACCAGTGACAGTAAGTATACAATTATATTTGTCTGGAACTGTGAATATGGAATAAATAACAGTTTTTTTGCAATTTGGTAGGCGTGTCTCCCCCTCCTCATGTTTACAACCTTATGTTTGTTGTTGTTTTTACGTTATGGTCAATGACCACCGGATGTTGGGTGGAAAGTAGATTTTACATATTTTTAATATTGCTTCGAGCATTTGCGTTAAGGACCAAAACAAAATTTAAATATATGCTTGTACGTGCGAGAGATTCGATGCCAAGCTCATGGCCAGCTGTCTGCCTGCAATATTAGTCATGTTTCATATAGCTTCTGTTGTTGTTGTTTATCATATCATTAATGCAAAGACAAGGAGCTGGTTATAAAGGAAATATACATTCATAATGATATGCCATAAACATAAATTTAATGAGGAAAACATATTTAAGATAAATTACACATCCCTAAGAATAATAAACTTCTAAACTCAAATATGCATAGACATGTATTATTATCTAATACAGAACAAAAGTATTGTTTTGATCTGGAATACAAGTGTTATTTATTTAAATAGATTAATATTTGGCACTTTGGCATCAAAAGGGGGAAGGGCTACAGCCTTGCATGATTTAAATGTATGTTAAATTAATTTAATTGCATTTGTCCTGCAAAAATAGGGAGGGAGAAGATAAGACAACAGCATCCACAAAAATGCCAACGCATTGTGGGTAACCCATTTTTGGTATACCTTGCATTGTCATCCTGCACACCAAACTCAGGGCTGGGAGTGGGTCTAACCAAAATTGTATCCACAAAAATATTGATTTGTATCCAAAATGTATCCACTAAACCATATCGCACCATATCGCCTTTAATTTAAGACTACATTTTAAAAAATCCGTCCTAATCAATGCAATATTGCTGGATAATACCACATTTGTATCCATGAATACCGACTTTGCAACAAAAGAGTGTTTTTGTAGCCATACTCGTATATTCAACATATCCAAATGTATCCAATTTCATAATTTGTATCCACTTTCCCAGCCTTGCAAAACGACAACCATGTAACCAAATGGTTACCAAAATACACTTATAATGCCTTTGCATTTTATGAAACTAAGGGCGCGTTTATGAAAAATGTCATAGCATAAAAACGTTGAGGCGTTTGATTTGCCCAAGAATTTAGTTGTAAAATGTAGCGCATGAATTCTCTCTAGTTTCCATAAAACGCTACGCTAAAATGCTATTGCGTTTATGAAGTTTACTGGAGGAAACGAGAGGAAAGCAGGCGATAAATGAGATCTACGTAAGAAACTTACCCAGCATGCATCTGAACGGACCAATTTGAGCTGTGGTGGAGCTCAAATATCTACCCCCAGTAGATATTTTTTAGGCTTCCACTTTCCACAGAATGCTTGGGAATTTGAGCTTCCTCAGCATTCATAAATGGTGTAGCGGAAAACGTATTTTTTTGAAAAGCAACGCTATCAGCTGTTCGTTGCACTTTTTCAGAATTAAGCTGGTTTCATAAACGCGCCCTAATAGTAAAAGCCAATATAGCTTTTACTGGTGCCAAATGCACTGGCGGATCTAGGTTTTTTGAACAGGGGGTACTGCAGGCCAGTGGGCGCCCTATGATCCCAGCCAGGGTCACCCTATACCCTCCCAATTTCACGATTTGGCGCCCCCCAAGTGATTGAACAGGGGGTACAGCTGTACCCCCTGTACCCCCACTGGAGCCGCCAGTGGCCAAATGAATTAATCTATAGAGTTCTATACTGTTTAAGCCATTAGTCCTTTATGCTTAATAGTCCAACAAATTAGTGTATTGGTTAATTACATTTGATGTCGTTGTCTATTACTATATATATATATATAGGCACATGGAGATCAATACTAGCTAGTTCAGTTATTATATCCCAATCTGCCCCAATGGTGTTATATATTATTTTAATATCCCATACACCTAACCAATAAGGACCAATAAATATATCAATACAAATGTTGTAATATAGTTTAAAAGAATTGGATACGGTCAGGACAGACTAACAGGGGTATGATGGCCGGGGCTCCAATCCCCCCCACCCCCTTCCTACAGGATATTCAGATATTTGTAGGTCTATAGCCCTCTCCAAAACACAGCTAGACTATACAAGCGTAGTCAGTTCAAATAAGTTTTGGCCCTGCCCCCAGCATGTATTTCCAATGCAACCAGAAACCAGGGCCAAAAATCATTGGAATTGACTATAGCCCTCCCCCCCCCCTCTCGTCTTCCAGAAACGCAATCCAGCATATTGGCTATGGATAGTATTCCATTGGTTTTTTTTCTTAGAAGTCTTAAAGAGATGAGAAGATCGTTTGCAAAAACAATACAGAAATGGCCATTGTCTGGAACCCCTAAAACAACGTGACCACGGACGGATGGACAACAGACTCAATTAACAGGGCATGTCTTCAGCACGTTAGTCTAAAACCATTAAACATGGTTGAAAACCCTACAGGTGACGTCATTTGGCCGTGAACAAAGTCCCACAAACAGTCAATATGGTCCAAAGAAAGTGATCATAAAAGTCTGAAGAGAAAGTGCATGGTGGGAAGGAGGTCCTCAATGAACATTAAACACGTGCACATTTGAACCAACAAAAAAGGGGCTCCTACTATTTTTACGAGCATTCCAAGCAGAAATTTCCACTGTTCCCAAGGAGCCCATTAGGCCCCTCTTCTCCCAAAACTCCCTCAAAAAAATTCTCTTAAAAATCTCTTTTTAAAAGTGCCTTGACAACCTGTCAAATGTCAGTCACCACCTGGCTAAACATGAAAGGTAGTATACTGAATGTCTAACTATATTGTTACTACCATTAGTCCTAAACAGCCTACACTGTATACACTATTACTATCTGAGAGCAGAGAATTACAAACAACAACAAAAACAATCAATTATACGTACAAACACACGGGGAAAGGGCACAATAGCGACTGGGAAGGTCAGTGGACTGCTTCCTAGAGAAACAATTAAACAACCAACTAATGATCAACCTAAAACTGAAAAACGTTTTTCTAGGTAATTTCAGTTAACTGTATTTCTGGCAGCAGACTTGAGTAAATCTCACCCCCCTCCCCTTCAACAACAACCACATACCTGTAAAAAATTATTGCTTGAGCAGATAGGTTAGTATCCTACAAATACCTCAAAAAAATATTGATTTCTATCTGTGAGAAAGCTAAGAATTAACCACCTAAAACAAAGTCTATAAAGCGATCGTTAAATCAAATACAGTGAAATACTAAAAAGTTCTCATTCCAAAGAGTAACCAAGGTCTCACTTAAATCTGACTAAATGAAAATCTGTCTTAATGAAGACCAATTATGTCTCGTTATCACCCGATCTAGCTGCAAGACCATAACCAATCATATAGTAGTAGAGTAAAATTTTGGATAAGTTGTCTGGGAATTAGAAATTTTTTTTAAATTATTGTAATTCGGGGTGAGACGGGTCCCATTGTTATAGCCACATACTTGATATTTGGCAAATTTATTCCTCATTGATATGGTCGCATAACACAAATTCTAGAACAAAATCAATCCACATAAATGGAAGTTATAAGATTTTTTAACATTTTGACTAATGGTACTTCTGCAGAGAAAGTTCCCTATGTCAATTTCTGCAGAGAGAAAAATGTGCGTGCCATAATTAGTTCTAGTATAGGGGCTAGGAAAATCCTATAACATGAAGTCCTCATAATTCTCGACACTTTTGCAATGCTGGAAAACATGATGCCACTTTAACACCCTCTCATGTTCCAACTCCTAGCCAATATACCCAAATTTTCTAATAGTTTCTTCCTACCATTATGGACCTCCAGTATGGCCCATACTGCTCTGCACATTAATGCTGCGCGTTGGACAGTCATCAAGCTCAGGTGGTCAGAAAGGTCACCAAGGATAGCCAACGATCCCCTTTGGACTCAGCTAACCACGTGACCAACCGTTAGCTTTTACTAACGTGGAACGACCCCATACAGCAAATTTAATTTTTTACCTTTTTATGTTATAAAATGCTATGCTACATAATGCAGCTCGTGTTACGAAGAAATGTAAAGAGTTAGTTTTGTACAGGGCTGTATTCCATACCAACCATCCCTCGCGCTTCATGAAGGGAGAGATGATACGGTTAGCAAAGTTCAAAGGTGATGGTCAAGCTATCCCCAGATCCCATTCTCAACCACATGAGTTGTAACTGCCTTGCTGTTTTAATCCATGATTGGTCGTCCACGATTAAGTCAGAAGCCTGAAAAAAATTGAAATGATAATTAAAATCACAGTAAAATCACATCAAAATTCCCAGGACTAATCCAGCAAAAAATTGACTGCAGTAAAAGTAAAAAATATACTACAGCGTTTGAGACTTTTTAAGAAACAAACTGCAGTAAAACTGCACTTTGAGTATCGGATAGCGGATCTTGGGAACTTTGAAATTCTCAACTTTTGCATTTCATTCTATATTAGGTGCCAGATTACCAATCTGCACACCATTAAATTTTCGGATAGCAATAGTTTTATTAAATTAATTGCAGTAAACCTGCAAAAGTTTTCAAAAGTTTAGTGAAACAAATTAAGTGATATCATATATTCCACTGCATTTTGGACAATTAAAATCCCGTATGATTTTTTGAACGCAATTTTACTGCAATCTGTTTCTTCTAAAATTAACTTCTAAAATTCAAATGTCCTACTACAATTTTATTGCCGAAAATAAATTCTATCTGGAGCAGTTAACTGCAGTCATTTTTCGCTGAGACATTGCATGCCTATATATTTCTGAGAATAAATAGCATGCAACTTCAGATACATATTAAAATATAATGTAAAATGTAATTAGATTCCCATTATTTATTGCCAAGCAATAGTTTTAATGGGACGTGAGACAGCTAGGCTTGTTAGAATCACAATAAATAAGCCAATATGCACGAAGACTCAATCTTCGTAGCCAGAAGGAATTGAACTACAAGTTTTAAATATTCTAAAAATGTTATAGCGGAAGTTACAGCTGTCATATGTAAACGCTAAGGTGTTGCTAAATTTGTCTGCTGGTTTCCCTCCATGCATTTTTTCCATATAAATTGGGTGTGATTATACAATGAATATCACAGTATCCGTTCTCTTCATGAAGCCTGCCATGTAAATTAAATCTGAGCTGACTGGCCCTCATATATTCTGATGTTAACCATAACCCATTTTATCATCGGTTCAGCCCGTTCAAGACTCAGTCAATTAGTTTACGTAAGAATATACAGGAAAAACTGCCCATAGTAAAACTACATTTTGTGGGTAAAACTCAGTCTTATTTTCAACTCTAAAATGCACAACAGCATAAAAGTTTTGATTTATAAAGTACTTTGACAAAAGTTTACATGATGGGGTGGGGGATTAGATTAATTAGCATATTATGTAACACCCAAGGTGGGGGTGGGTATGTCTAATTTTGTTATAAGAAGGGACGGGGCTTTTAAAAAAAATAATATTATTCATGAAATTCATGGAATTTTTTAATGAAAAATTTAAATCTGAATTTTTCTAAAAATAAACTACTTTAGAATTATATCCAGTAATTGTTATTTCCACAATTCCTGCAAATTGTAAACACTTTTAGACGTAGGCATAAAGAAGTAAATAGGTGGCCAAAATATATTTACAAATTTCTTGCAATTTAAAATTTGATTATCTTAAATATTGTATGCAACAACAAATTCTGACGAAGCTAGCTTGGCTTTTTTAAGCCAAAATAATGTTGTGTTAAATTTTTTGTTTCAATTGGGGGATGGGGTCCAGTCCCGTGTTACATAATATTATTGTAGTGGGAGTTTTGAAAACATTGTTAGTAAATGTTAAAATGTGAAATTGCAAGAAATTCAAATCAAGTCATACTTTTCGCTTTAAATAATATTGAAACATATTGACAAAAAAAAATAACTTTAAAATGGATTGGTGGTATTGGTCAGCAATTTCCTTCTACAGGTGTCAGACACCAATCACACCACACAAGTCCTATTCAGTCCAATAACTCAACAAAAACAAGGGTACAAAAAGTACGGAAGAAGAGCCATGCAGTTCACAGATAAATTTGAGAGAAAACCTCGTAAAATGCACAGCAAAAGGCATTTAAAACTCCAATTAATTTTAAATTGATGGAAACTAACAAGAGTTATAGTTTTATCGCCAAATAGTTCCAAGATTCCCGGTAAACATAAAATAGAAAACAAAAACGATTTTCGAAAGAAACCCCTCAAAAAACAACTCATGATTCGTAAAGTATGCCAGGACGAATTGGTCACGATTGCATTTTGTCGTCTTGCATTATATTTATGACTGACCACGTTTACACGCATGCAGACAGGGCCTATATCCATCCAATCAATGCCAAAACATTGGTCAATGTCACCAAGTGGGGGTCAGCTATAGTCCAGATAGTTTATGGGCCAGTATAACAAAACAAACCTATCATTATAACAAGTCGTTCATCTAATAAGCATAACATTGCATACAAAGGACCTCACAGCAACGAGTGCTTTTCCAATATCCAATGATGGCAAGGGCTATACAATTAGGTTTATTGCAGGAACAACATTGACAACAATTCTGAGGAAATACAGACAATGTAGGCCTAGAAACTAAATAACTTTCAGCATAATCCACCAAAGCACTCATGGAGAACAACAAATGATGTATAACAGCCAATATTTTTTTCCTTTTTTACAATATTTTATATTTTCTACAAACAAAGTTACATATACAGATTTTAAGAAAGGTGTAGGAAACAGTCCAGAAAACATTATACCAGTGCAGTACCAGGACTAACGTGATCCAATAATTTTGTCTGGAATGTCTTTTTAAGTTAAAGTAACCCAGTAACATAGTAAAAATTTGTAGGCTTAATTTTTTTAAAGTGAGTTTTTAATCAAATCTACCCCCTTTAAAATAGCCCATGAAAATTTAAGCAATTGAATTTTACCCAATATACTTAACATTAGCTGCAATCAATAATATGTTAGGACATAACTTTTATTAAGGTTTACCTCAAGGAAGTTTAGGAAAAGAAAACGGTTAGTCAACTTAACCTAAAATGTATATACTCATAAGTATAACTATCCTGAATGCAATTATTATTGGTGCAAATAAGGCAGATAAAGCCATTATGGACAAGCCCCCCAAAAGGCCTCATAGGTTAGGGGCTTGGAGACAAAAGCCCCCTCAATTAATAGTGAAATTCAATAGTTCTAGTAAACAGATAGGAAGTATCTGACTCTCCAATTCTACTTAAAAACTATTTAAAATAAATGAAAAATTTTATTTTTTTTCAACAAGGTCTATGGGACATAGTAACAAATAATAAGGATCCATTATAGAAATTAAAATTTTGAAGGAATTTTTTGATGCATTTTCTTAACATATACTCATTCACATTTTCAGGAATGTTTGATTCACGTGAAAAAATAAACGGTTACAGGAACTATTTAAATTGGCAAAAATTCCCAAATAACCTGCTAGCACAATAATCGAAAACCAACAAATTTAGCAAGAAAAATAGTCAAATAACAATGGAAGAGGCAGAGTTTCCTTCCATACCGTAGCTTAGGTCATACAGAAATCCGTATCCAACAACAACAACAACAACAACAACTGTTATATTGCAAAGGTCAATGACTAGATCAACAACAAAAGTCCCAATGACCGAAACATGCAGGTGGGACAAACGGTATGGACAACCAATGAGTGGACAGTATCAGTTCAAAGGCAAACATTTTGTACGATTCCAGGTAATTCCAAATTATAGGGGTTTGTTCTGAGATGAGATTTTCGACCTCTTTCATTGAAATCCACACCGTGAGTTTAAATGTCTATCATTTCAAACTAAATTGGCCCTTTTTGCACCTGCATGGTTAAAGTAGGCCTATGAAAATCACAAAATTAGGTCCTTCACCCCTACACCAGTAGTGATGGTCAAGTAGTAGCATTGCTGCAGCCAAGCACCTACTTATTTACTCTAATTTTCATTCCAAAGATACGCGAACAGAATGGTACACGTTAATTGTAGCACAGATCACACAGACCTACATAAATAATTTTACATTTATAAAATCCTGGAAATATTCTATAACAATCCGTTGGGTATAGATAAAAATTAAGTATACCTGGAATATGCAGTCACATATTCCATAATACCATTTTTCAAATTTTGACTCCCCTTTTATGATATTCCGTAATAAATTTGCTAACCCCCCCCCCCAACATATTATGTAACAGTGCTTATAACCCCCCCCACCCTTTCACTTCTACAAAATTTAAAACAAATTTTAGCTTGAAGAGAAAGTCTCACCTTCAAGCAAGTAATATTTAAGTTGTACACACTTGCTAGGTATGAATGGCTTGAGTCTGTGACAATAATTATTGCAACAGAGTTTTCATACTGAAAGAATTACTCCGTTTGCCAAATACAATTTAGGCGCCATTTTTCCATCGAGTTCAACAGACATAGAAAAGTGGTGGCGCCCTCTAGGACATGCATGTTTACGAATTTCAAGAGAGCTGATGCCTTTTATCCAGTAGAGGGCGCTACATTCAGTCAGTAAAATGGCGTCAATTGGGGCTTTGCATTTTCAACCAAATATATGTATTCAGGATATTTTATTTAATGGTTGGTAGGCTCAAATCAAATTGCAATTTCCATGCCCTCCCTAATTTTGCATGCTCTGCTTCCAGATTCCTACAACCAACTTCTTTCAAAGTGGGATTTTTCCTTTAAAAACAACAAGCATTGCCAGGATATGTGTACGACTGTTGTGTTTCGAAAAAAACATTTCAATAATTTAATTGAAATTCAGACACTTTATTCATGAATCATGTTTTATTTGATGTTTAATTCGTGTGGATAACCTCATATGTTTGTAATTGCCAAATTATTCATATATTTTGGCTTGGTTCAAGAATTTTGTTATTTGCAAATCTGCATGCAAGATTTAGAAATTTCTATTGTGAATGAAAATTATTCACATATTTTGAATGCTTTGAATCTATTCTCGCTTAAGTGATAAAATATTAATTTTCTAGATTAATTACAAATCGTATAAACTCCTTGTAAATCAGTTTTTAGACACAATTCTATTGTCATGGGCTGAAGTAACGTGGATAGTTGATTGTCGACCAAGGTTTTTATGGCCAGTAACTAATGTGTTAATTTTAATTAATTATAAAAAGAGAGAAATTTAAAAAGTTTGTAAAAGAATTAAAAAGCTAAGCAGTGAATTTATTTCAACTGGAGGAAAATTCATCATCGAGTTCAGAGCTAGAGATATGGGCTCTGACTTAAAACTATAGTAAAAAAAAAAAATTAGACCATAATTTCCTTGTGTAGTATTCATATTGCCATTTAACTCTTGCCACCTGTAATTTAAGCAGTTGTTGGGGTTGGGTGTTGTGAGTGAGTATAACTCTATAGTGGTCCATGGTAAACAAGAGTACTGCACGCCATAATTAGCTATTAGGCCTACTAAAGCCAACACAAACAAACATTAAACCGTGGCAAATATTTCTTTTTAGTTTGCACGTTTTTCTGGGAATAGAGGAAGCCATGAAACCATGAGATGTGTGTGATCCATCATCCCGGACGTTTTCCCGGAATGTTTTGGTATTTGGATCGTGGCGGGAACAGGAAGGGTTAAGCAAGCACATTGAAAATGAACGTGAGCCAATGTGCATAGGTTGGCTAGAAGGCAAGGCAAAAGAGATAAACATGTTGACCATATTGTTGCCAACAAGCATAATTAAGCAAAACAGAAATATTGTACAGGCCATTCCCCTCAAAAAGCATTATTTCATGCTGGATAATCACAACAATCAGCATCAGAATGCAAACCATGTGACATCACGTAGGAATCGCGCCTGCCAAACACATTTAACATTGTAATGCCAAAAATGTTTACATCTAGCAGTTAGTCTCACAAATTACAAATAATCAACAAACACGACAGTAAAATTTTACATGACTAACAACCACCCGACTTTTGCAATACTCTCAAACGTATATTTAGGATACAGATATATCCTGTTTAGTTCACATCCCTCTTTGGCAAACCCTAAAAAACTGACTTACCCCATCGTTCATTGAAAATACCAATATACCAGCAAGACGAGTTATATTTTAGATGTTGGTACACGTGCAATAATTCAAATTTCCCGGCAGAACAATGATAATTAATTTATTCAATTTTTGCTGCCAAATGTGACAAAATGTTATATGGAGTGGAGGGTGTCTAGTCATTGTGTTACAGTACAGTAACGCTTGTGTTTCATTAATGTTTCAATTAAACAATTTAAAAAACATTTACAGTGTATATGTCATGCTTTTAATCAGGGACTACTTTCTCATAGAGTATGTGTGGTGTAATAGTCGTACATTACAGGCAATAAAAAACATCATAATAACTTTGCAGGTACTTATAATTTCAGGTTTGTAGCCCAAAATGGGGATGTGCAAAAACAAAAAAAAGAAGAAAAAAAAATTTGTAATAGGGATGGGGGAAGGGGGGGGAAGGGGTGTAGAGTTTTTGTGACAATAATTGTGTGACAAGGGGGGAGGGGGTCATGACATGTACTACACGTATTCTTCACATGCGACTGCTGCGAGGACGTGATCACAGCCGCTATAGTTGCGGCCAGCTTATAGAACCAGGCGTTTCACTTTTGTATCGTTGCACAGGAGGGTTGCGATTGGCTGTTTGAACTGTGAGTCATGCACTATTGCAGCTGCAGGCAATCACAGCTCTCTTGCGCAACGTTACAAAAGTTAAACGCCTGGTTCTATAAGCTGGCCACAACTATAGTATAGGAGTATAAATTACAAAACTTCTGATACATATGATGCTGACTCACGATTCCAAATGGAATGCCAAAGCATGCAGGAATTCCAGAACGTTTTCGATTCCATTTTCAAAATCTCAACAGGCAAAGTTAGGTTTGGTAAAAAGTAGGACAGATTTCTAGTTGTTTTGAATATGTAGTAAAGTAAACTGTAATAAAATAAAGGATGGATCAAAGTATTATTGTTTAAAACCGAAAAACCAAGAAAGAAACAAAGTTTTGGGACAAAGCAAAACTGGAATACCGGTTCCATCGCAGTTCGTTTGACAAGCCATTGCAGACTTGGAACAAATGTCCTTCTACTACCGAAAGCTTTTTCTGTTATAGAGAAAAAGTACAGAGGAAAACTGGAGAAGCAGAAGTTCTCGAAATTAAAAGGAATTCAAAGAGTGTGAAATTGTCTGGATAAACCAGGAATTTCGTGATCAGAATGATAGTGAGTCAGAATAGATGAGCAGCATCCTTAGGCGACATCGCAAGCAAAACACGAGAAACCAATGCCCAGGGTCTTTAGTAAGTTAACAGAATTTTTCAGATATTTAGAGTAAAATTTCAAAATAAATAAGCTATTTCGAGTGCATTCTAAACTTATATCCGCCATTTTGAAATACATGCACATTCCAACTTGTCCGCCATCTTAGTATACATTCTGAAGTTTAGTTCAATTCATGGTTAAATCTGAAGTGTAATTCCCAGTTTGTAATCAAACTAACAGTGGTATTCACCAATCTATATTAAAATTAAACTCAAGGTTAGGCCATTGAATTTACATTACCTAACTTTAAAATTTAAGTTTAAATGTAACTAAGGTTGGTGAATACAGCTGTAAGCTCAAAAAAATGGATGATATACCGAATTTTAAAGCTGAAAAATAAATTCTTAGGAAACCAAACTGCCTAAACTATGGGAATGTTAGGCTTAAATCAAATGTATTTTTTCCTTTAGGACTACAGTAGCATGATGCTGACTCACGATTCCAAATGGAATGCCAAAGCATGCAGGAATTCCAGAACGTTTTCGATTCCATTTTCAAA